>CACRXK020000519.1:0-58006 GCA_902702795.2 Paramuricea clavata
GATTATCTCTGTAAAAGCTAATTACAGAGAGAATTGATTATTTATTGTTATTGATGGTGATTTTATCCTTATGCCATCATGAGAAGTGCAAAGAAGCACGATCTGTTTTTATGGCCAGCCCAGAGTCGGCCCATTTCACTTGTCCACACATTGAATTGGCTAAAACTGCTTCTCCTTCTATCTACCAAACGAAACTTACCTGTGATCAGGTCAAGTCATATCCATCGGATGATAACACGAAGGTGTGCCTCCAGAACATTTGTCCTCCAGAAAATTTTTCCCACATTGTCCAGCTTTCAGATTCTTGCTATGCCATTTACACTGAGCCAAACACAGGCATACCTACTGGTTATACACATGTTCTCCAAAAGTCAGATAGTGTATGGCATTGCTTTTGCACGGCTTGCAATAAGAAATCCGGAGCAACAAAACAGGTCAAAACAAAACATTTATGTCTGCATCTCCACCTGTTGTTTTGCCACCTAAACATGTCTGCAGAGCCAACCATTTCCGGACCTAGTCAACCTGTTGAATGTCAACAAGAAGATAATGAAATGTCAACCAGTAGAGCATTAACAATAAAACTAAATCAAAGCTGTTCTATCCCTTATCCCTTCCCTTCTTCTGGACTCCAATTTTGCCAAGCGATGCAACAGAGATGGCCTATTGAATTATGGTTGTTTCGCCAACGGGACGTTTCACCAACGGTCAGTTCGCCAACGTCTCGAGTCGATTCGCCAACGTCTCAGGTCGATTCGCCAACGTATATAAAGACATGATATAAACTGTACGGCACTTATGGACAGCAGGTATTTTGTATTTTTATATAATTATTTCTATAAAATTATTGGCTAAATTGTAGAATACCCGTCCACTAGTCATTTTTCACTGCGTAGCTACATTTCCAGTGGCTACGCGGCTATGCGGTCACGCGCTATCAAATTACAATATCAAGGAAGTATAACGGAAATACCTCTCTTTTGGTAATTTTACACCCAATTATACCACTGCGTAGCCACGTAGCCACTAAAAAATATACCTTCCTTACAATTACGTCATTATATCAATGTGTCGTTCTTTTAAAAACTCACTGCGTAGCCACTAAAAATATATCTATACTTTAGTATGATTATGTCATGTCAATGCTTCGTTCTTTTAAAAACTCCGCCGGGACTGCGTAGCCACGTAGCCACCGATATTTCTAGCGGGTCTTCAAAAGTGGACGGGTATTCTGCAATCGCTCCAAATTATTTATTGTTAGTTTCTGTTTGTAAAATCCTGTAATTACTAATTAGTTAATTAAGTGTAAAATCCTGATATTAAAGTTCACCGTGGGAAAATAAAGAAATCTTCTATTCTTTTCTATTCTAATGTATTCTGTACAGCACGAATACTGTTATCTTACTAGCCAGGAATTATGTCTTTGACCCACATATCATGTATAGATTTATTTCATCACAGGGAGGTCGGTTTTTATTTCATTACAGGGAGGCTGGTTTTGAATGACTTAGATTCTTGCACTTCACTTGGTGGAATTAATATTAGAATGTTAGGGTTTGTAATCCAAGTGAGAATATATACATTTTAAGACCTAACCAGGAACGACTGCGAAAAATGCAGCACAAGTCCTCTGGTAGGAATTGAACCTACGGCCCTGCTCTTCCGGTGCAGCGCTCTAACCAACTGAGCTACAGAAGTTCATGTATATACAGTATATAGGTAATCGGGTGTGCAGGTTGTGATAAGGTGGACTTCAATGACTTAGATTCTTGCACTTCACTTGGTGGAATTAATATTAGAATGTTAGGGTTTGTAATATATACATTTTAAGACCTAAGTACAAAATTTATTTACTCATATTTATTTACAAAATTTATAAAACAAGCGTGGCAAAGTACTGTTTTATTTGCTGTCTGTCAGTTTTAATCGAACGACCTTTTATTCTACATGCAGTTCAATAAAATGAATTTATGTATCGGTTTTAATATCGTTATTGTCAGCACTAAAATATTTTGAAATCTGTGTCTCACCCTACGGCTACAAATTGTGCATTTGAATTTCTGTTATATCTTTTTAAATTTTTGTATTTATCCGATCAATTTTTAAAATTCGGTCTGCAAACTTTATTTGTGTTACTTAAACGTTGGAGATTGTGTTAAGGTTTTTGATAAATTCCAATTTCCAAAGTTTCCAAATAATATAATAACATTTCCAGTTACTGTTGATTTTGACAATTATTGCAATTTTTGATTGTCGTGACCTCAACCGCTACAAATGTCAACTGATCAAAGATCGTTGAGTTTTGCGTTCGAAATTATGCCAGATAATTTCCTCAAATTGTAGTTCCTCGGCTGAACAATTGATACATTGTATAAAACATTTGGCTGCTTCGAGCGAGCGATTCAATTAAATTTGCACGTCGTTTTTAGACCGCGAGAGACATTGCGATATATAATCCTATCAACTGACCAACTAATTTTCGTATAACTTGAATATTTCGATGCATTTTAAAACATTTTTAAAGTTAATACTCGCAAGCTTCGCTCCTCGCCTGAAGATTTCACACTGAATATATAATTAGGGTCAAAAGCCTACTTAGGGGGTGGGGTAACGTAACACGGCCACTGATATTTGAGATACGTCTATTTTGTTCGATTTATGGCAGGCCTCTCTCCCAGAAAATTTTTTTTCAAAACCCATTCGCAGGCTAGAACCCATAGAGAGGCCTGCGGAGGAGGCTATCAAAGACAGACATTGCATCAGACGGATTTGTCTTCACATATGATCAGTCTCTGGTAATTGGGTGCTTTTAATATGTTCACTAAGGCAATTTTAGCATGTATTTCTAGTTGCCGTCGAGCTTTAGCGAGGCGGCACACTACTCTTGACATGCAATGATTTCTCCAGAGTGAATGATTTCTCCGGAGAGATTTTAATTTGCAAACATAATGACGATAAATTGTATAGCAAGATAAGAAGCAGCATTTTCCTTGTGACAGTAATTCCTAGTATTATATTTAGTCATTACTCATAATTATTAAATGTAGAATTTACAATTGTTGAGATGTGCTCACATTGGGAAATGACAGGGAAATTGCCTGGGAATGAGTGAGGAATGGTTTTCTTTACGCCAGCATAACAAGACTCTTGAACATTCAAGGATTTACTAATAATGCTGCATAAACAGTTCGAAGAACTCACTGAAACAGGTGACAAACATGCTGGAATTTTTTTCTTAAATCATGCAACCACTTGTAATAAAACAGATATAAACAAAGTTTGTATTGCTTGTAAACTTGAGGTCTACAGAGTTAATAGCAAAATCGCTGCAATTTGCAGTGTCAGCTCACACCAAAGTTGCTGTAAAATTATCTGAGTGATTACACTGAAGATTTCAAAACAATCGGCATAGAAATCGCAGTAAAGGTCCCCACACACTAGACATGATTTGGCAACAAGGCATGATTTTCCATTTTTCAAAAGCAAATAAATCGGTCTACAATACAACACATTGGTGAATATAAAAAGTAGACGAGTCTGGCAGTTGAAAGTCAGTAAAATTTTCCAAAGAGCAAATTTGTCGACTTTTGAAAACCAGAAAATTGTGCTGCATTGCCAAATCACATCAGCGATTTGTAAAAAGGTGTAAAATATTTGTTTACATTTTGCTCAAAATCACTTTCATTCTCAAACCAAACCCCTCAAACCTTTGAAACTAAGCATATTAAAATTCATCTATCATCGTTGCCAGCTTCTAAACAAATGCCATTGGAAGAAATATTTTGTCAGCGTGGCCGCCCGATTAATACCAATTAAATGTATATTAACCCATTAAGCACCAGCGCTCTCCCCTTGATGAGTAAAATCGTCTGGCGTTAGACAGAGTAAAATACTCTGGTGTTAGACAGAGTCAAATACTAAAGTAGGGTGCATCAGGGTGTAATGCGACTCAATGGGTTAACTAGACACATGGGCAGATAGGCCAGTTAACTACACACATGGGCAGATAGGCCAGTTAACTAGACACACAGGCAGATAGGCCAGTTAACCCATTAAGCCCCAGCGATCTCCCCTTGACGAGTAAAATCATCTGGCGTTAGACAGCGTAAAATACTCTGGTGTTAGACAGAGTAAAATACTAAAGTAGGGTGCATCAGGGTGCAATACGACTCAATGGGTTAACTAGACACATGGGTAGATAGGCCAGTTAACCCATTAAGCCCCAGCGATCTCCCCTTGACGAGTAAAATCGTCTGGCGTTAGACAGCGTAAAATACTCTGGTGTTAGACAGAGTAAAATACTGAAGTAGGGTGCATCAGGGTGCAATACGACTCAATGGGTTAACTAGACACATGGGTAGATAGGCCAGTTAACCCATTAAGCACGAGCGCTCTCCCCTTGACGAGTAAAATCGTCTGGCGTTAGACAGAGTAAAATCGTCTGGCGTTAGACAGAGTAAAATCGTCTGGCGTTAGACAGAGTAAAATCGTCTGGCGTTAGACAGAGTAAAACACTAAAGTAGGGTGCATCAGGGTGCAATGCAACTCAATGGGTTAACTAGACACATGGGCAGATAGGCCAGTTAACCCATTAAGCGCCAGCGCTCTCCCCTTGACAAGTAAAATCATCTGGCGTTGGACAGAGTAAAGTACTAAAGTAGGGCCAGTATGGAATGTCTGTCTTTTGTGCACCGGACAAAAAATCTACTGTCTCTCATGTGCACCAAAATGATATAAACTTGTGCACCACTAGGTATTCTGTGCACCACATTAAAGCTGCCCTCCATGGCTTCACTTAGTACCTACATGTACTTGATACTGTAGGATTAAGCTAAGTGTTAGGTATTAATTAAGGAAGTTGTACTGACTAATTGTTTAATGTAATAATGACCGCATTTCGTGAATGTGTCAGTGAAATCACAGCAACCAATTAACTTGCGTGGACTTGAGGATTTTATCATTTTTATTAATATTCCCCTTTAACATAGTAACATACATTAACAGGTTAATTAAGACTACAATGTTTGATTGTTATTTGCCATTGTCACTGGTACAATGCATTCACAATAAAGTTTTAGTAACAGCAATATACTGCTGCTAGTTTTCAAAAACAGAAAATTGCAATCAAATGTTGCATTGTTGCATGTTAACTTAATCTTAAATGTATATAAATGTTAGGAATAAAGTTACTCCATTAAAAGAATATCAATATTAATCTGGAACTTCCAATGTTCATGATAAAAATGGATAACGTCCTTTTTCTTGACACAGACGTGTTAAAATCTGACTTGCTTTGAGTCACGTGATTTCCTCTTCAACTTACCAACCCTATGGCGAGAAAGTCGAGGTTCTGCCATGCTTCCATCGACGTAGAATTTGGCTGCTTTTGCGATAATATCTTCTGAATTCAAAACATTGCTTGTGGCCCAATCTAGAATGGTCCTATCTTCCAAGGTCACATGGTGCTGACTGACCTGCTTCTGCGTATCCATAACGCTATAAAAACTCTCCACTATGGCTTCTGAGCCACCCATTGCAATATCAAATGATGTCATGGCTATGGGACCTGCTTTAGTGAAGAGTAATTCGTTAGTGTACAACATTCTGATCACTTCTTCTTCATCTATACTGGCTCTAAAAGGGGAATGGTTAGCAAACTCAAAAAGGAAGATGCTATTGGTATGCAGTTGGGCCATTTCTGATTGAACATGTTCCAATTTCATCAAGGAGGTTTCACAGTCTCCCTTTAATTGAGTTGCAATCCCATTCTCATCCTCTGGTTTAAGGCATGAAAGCAGGATTCCTTTCATGTCTTTATGCCAAACTAGGTACCTGATGCATCCTTTCCAATCATGGAGCACACTTGAATGCATTGTTTCATCGAAACGATCATCATTCAGCTCTTTTATGTGCTTTAAAGCACACACTTCTTTGAAAAAGAATTTGAACTCTTCAGTACCATGCTCTTCAAGTTCGCCTTCTTTTATTTTAATTCTCCCATCATCAAGCTTCTCGCCACATAAGTGGATGAAGACTTCTTCGATATCAAAGAAATCTGTCATTCCTGTTGCATTAGTGATGCATTTTTCAACACGATAATCAAGAGATTCTGCAAGATCGTTTGCAAAGGTGCTAACATCATGGAAGGACTCTGTCACGGTACGTTCTGCCCAGTTGACTAAAACTGTTTTGTTGGGTGGATTCGATCCATTCTGCTCCAAAACGGTTTCTGCGCCAACAATTTTTCAGCCAATTGCAAACTCGATGCCTTGATAAGTAGGTTGCAGTGTTTTATCCTTGTTTCCCGGATCAAGGCCAAGGATGTTCTAAGAGAAATACCAGTTTACAGGTTGCTTATTGGGCATACTACAGTAGTTATATCTAGGTAAACTGATATAAACAATACCTGTGCATTATCCCTCATTGTAGGAAAAAAGTCCATATTCCCATTTTCATGACACTGACGTGAAGCCTCTTTTAGCCATGTGATTAACTTTTGTACCCAACGGTAGGCTTTCCATGGTGGTACAGATATGCCCTGAAGATTGGTCATAACTCTTGCCACAGGTTCAAAAACGTCATGCATCAATAACAGGTCTGTGACAAAATCCTACAAGAAACACTCAATTGTTTTATCTATTTACAATTATGCAATATAGATAATTACTTAAGATGATTAGCTGGATCTGTACATACATGCCCTCGGACTTGATATTGCAAAGGGTCTAACTCGTTCTCCATTGCATTTGACGCTTGAGCCATTGCTTCAGCAAACAGCTTGTACGAATCAACAATCCGCTGCCACTGGACGTATGCAGAACTTGCAAAACGTGTCTGAGAATACACAGTTGCCACTGTTGGCTTCACGTTAAGCTGCTTTGCAGTGGATTCTAAGATGCTTTTTGCTGTTGAACAGTACAGTAATGAGTAAACCTTATAAAACGTTTTCACACAATGGTGTAGTTTCTTCGTCTATAATGTAAAACCTATGTTCAAACTAACCTGCGAATACAGAACTATTATAAATTTTGTATTTGCAGGCTATGTTCAAACATGAAAAATTACAAATGCTCATTTAAGGGACTATATGAACAGCAGTAGGAGAAGTGTATCTGAACAAACTCCATTTACAGTGGCTTAAACAATAGTCAACATTGACTGTAAACAGGAATATTTTATACCTTTTCCTCTATTTAAAGTCTCTGAAAATTTGTTTGTCTGTTTGATGACCGTAGAAAAGAATTCCCCATCTTTCCATCTTTCACATCGGTAACAGCCAAATTCATCCAATGAGATGGATCCCACCCAACTTGTCTTATAAACGAGCTTTCGTTAAGGTCATTTTGGTTGATAGTCTTAAGAAAGGCTTTTGCTTGGTGTACGCCATCAGCAGAAACACCTGAAAATGTATTAAACAATAAACATAGCTAGGATTGGGATGGGTATTGAATAAAAAAGTATTAAGTGTCAAGGTTGAATTGAAAGGACATTCAAGAAATGTACAATAAAGCACTCACCAACTAAGAAATCTAGGATTTTGCCTCCAAATTTGTTGGTGATTTCTTTAAATGCTTGTGCAGCTGAATCATCAGCTTTGCTTCCTTCCACATTACCATTTATACTTGGCGAGTATACTTCTGGTGCACCAACACCAATAGGAACTTTCTTTCCATCTATCATTGGACATATGATGACGCCTTGATTTGATCTTTTATTTACAGTAGCCTTGTCAACAGCCATGTAATAATGTGGGGGCAGGCCTGTACTTGGGAGACATTTGCTTACCTCAGCTTTTGTTTTCTCATGTATGGAAGCAAGCAAACACTTCACCATATCAGGAACCAACTTTCTTGAATGGCCGCATTGCCCCACTTGAGCACCTATGGAGAAAGCAAAAGCTATGTGATCTTCATAATAAATAGCTGCAGATTTGACCTTTACAGCAGTTAATGCACTTTTAAGCAACGTTTCTGCAGCATCATAATGAATCTTCTTTAAATTTTTCTCTTCGCTGAGCATCGTTAATGCCTTAAAATGGGTTTGGCCATCTTCGGCGCATATCATATGTCGAAGAATAGAACTTTTCATTTTTCGCCAGGATTCACCTTGCCCAGCCATAGCACTTTCCATTCTTTCTGGACTCAAATACTTCCCAGTACAAATACTTCTGCAGTCAGAGGCAAGTTTTTGCGCTGCTTTAACTGGAGTTAGCTTGTTTGCTTTATCTTTGTATAAAGAAAAACAAGTTTCACACCTTAATATAGCACCACCTTCTTTGAATAAACCTTCTTCATCTTCCTCTGACATTGGGTAAATTGCCAGGTCTTCCACATGGCTGACCAATTCAACAATGTTCTTAACCACTTTCCATTCTTTCATGTGATCATACGATTCTTTTATTGTCTCACTGAAATGTGACGATGGCAATGAGGCTTTGTTGGAACTTGTCGAGGGCTTACTAAGATTATCAACCTTAATTGTTAATTTCTCTATCATGCCAACTAACTTTTCCTCCATATTAGGCTTTGGAATTTGCACATATCCTTCAATGTCGCTTTGCACAAATGAACTGACTTCTCCCATACATCCTTTGTCTTTGGAAACTTTATCTTCATCTGAAAATATATATCAAACATATTGGCTGCAGTTACTGTTGCAGTTTGCATTTGGATGATTCAATTATTCACTTTACATACCAGTCAATGTTTCATTCGTTGATGAGGCATGGTTCGCAGATCTTATTTCTTTTGCATCTTTCGTTTGGGCAGAAGTGCTGGGTGAGAGCTCGTCATTATCTAATATCATCATACTATTTATACTTGATACAGAATTAACTGTTTTTGTTTGCTTGTTTGTCACTAATACTTTGTTTAGAAACTAAGGCCCTGATGTCCTTAGGGACAGAAATATGATCTAAAGGCACAACCTGTAATTTCACAGTACTTAGTGACAATGAGGGATGATTACGCTCATGGTGTCTTTTGATTTGATGAGAGCCTCCACGAGAAGGAATTGATAATGACTTGTCCTTTAGTTTGACATTCTTTGCGCATATTAAGCAAACTTGCCTATACTTGGTATAATCTCGCTTTGGTATGGTGGCATATCTTTAACTTGCTTCTCTCCTAGTTGCTTAGTTTTCATAAAGTGTATCATACTTAACTGACTGCCTGCCCCGCCTGTAGCAGGTGGATGCTGTGTAGCCTTTTTGGTAGGGACACACACATCATCGTCTTTTTCATCATAAGTTCTCACCCTCTTTCTGCTTCCATCCTGAAGGTAACTTGCAATATTGTCTTGTTCAGGTTCACTGTCAACGATCTCATTCCCATGTGTGTCAGATTGATCACTGTCAATCTCAGATGCTGAGCAAGACATTATGTGAACTAAAATTAAATAAAAATAGTTTAAATAATTGCTACAGGAATTTTGTGTTTTGAAGTGTTGTGTCAAGCCATTTTTAACGTGTCTCTTATATACATTATATTCGGGTTCTGCTACTCTGAGCTGCTTGCAAATGACATGAGATCATCTATATAAACAATTGTCAATGAGAACATCTAAACAATTGAACATGCATCATGCATTGATCTGGTCATGTAGTAGATTGACATTTTTGTTAAGAATTACCAAACTTGAGCCTTGAGGAAGTTATAACTTATAAATGTTCACCACTATGGGAATGTGTTATTTGCATTTTGGTGATTTCCAATCCATTTCAGTCCTCACTTAATTTAGCCCATCCAAATTTAATTACAGTAACTTCTATACATACACACTGCAGTTTACTAGTCTGTAGCCCTGTAGACAGGCTTTTTAAATTTAATATCGATCAAATGACTCAAATTTTCATGGGCATTTTATGGTCATAGACTCGTATAGTCAAAGAAATAAACTAAATAAAGTCAAACATTTAACTTGTTATTAATAAATGTTAAAATGTATATATCTATATTAATAATATTATACAGTACGATATAAATTTAAAATTCTATAATCGGCAGGACATTACATAAATACATAAAATTATACTTACCACAATTTGCATAATGGCATTTACATATTCAATTTATTTGTGTATTGGATTTCCAGTGCTGTGTATTGTGTAAAGACTGAAGACAAAACAACAAAAACAAAACTCATGCGTGCATGTCGTGCCGTTGCCCGCGAGAGTCTACAAGCCTCGTAGTTGAATGGTCAGCAGACGTTCTTCCAGCAAGTTACTTCATCTAAACTTCATAAAAGTAGAATGACATTTATTACTTAATATTTTAGGATAATATGTATGTTTTCACAGTACAGAGTTGGCTGATATGAACTTGCTTAGTTCAGTTAGTTGACTAGCTACAGACTTTAATTTGTAAACCACAATTTAGCCACTATTTTTTGTGCACCAGACATTACTGTTTTTGAGTTTTTGTGCACCAGTGCACAGCGTCTACATTCCATACTGGAAGTAGGGTGCATCAGGGTGCAATGTGAGTCAATGGGTTAACTAGACACATGGGCAGATAGGCCAGTTAACCCATTAAGAGAGGATGTCCACAAAAATCAAACATAAAGCGGCCACGACTGAAAAATCGATTTTGCTCAAATTTTGCCCAGATATACCTTATTATATCGGAAAATGCACCATATATTTTTTTAGGTCAAATGCTTTTTTAACTTTGAGAAAATGCCGTTTTAACACGACCACCCTAAATCGCCATTTTTTCTGGGAAAATATGCGCTGATTTTACAGATAAATTTCAAGACGACAACCGTTTCTAATCGATCTAAAATCCTAAAAATCTTGTTTTCGGTTATTCAAAGGACTGTGTACATGACTTACAGGAAATCTGAGTTACTTTTAGGAATAGAAATAATCGTAGTTTTGGAGCACACTATCTTACTTCATTTACGATACCCTCTTAACAAAATCGATTTTCACCATGCGATAAAGCTCCAAATCGATCATGCTTCTACTAGTTGGCTCTTTAATAAACAAGCTTTCAATTGACGTAAATACTTCTTTTGGCAAATGAATACGCGATAAACGACAGCGCGTTGAAATCTTCCGTTTTTGACGTCTTGCAAGTCAAACGCTGTTAATTTATATACCGTCGAAGTAAACAATTTAATCAAGTATTCTTAAGTATTTTACCTTTTGAGAAAAAACATATTCTTGAATGGGGACTTTTCGCTTTGCTAAGTTTAAAAGTGGTCCAGAAATCCCGGTATATTTGTAAAAAAATCATCAAACATCCAGCATTTTGAGACATTGTTGACGGCTTGCATGATAACTTCAGATCATTATTCAACGTGATCTACGACCCGGCCGTTTGACTTTAGCGCTAACATATACAAATCGATGAGCTATTTAAGGATTATATTTGCTACTAAATTCCCCAAAAGAATTGGAACTACAACTGCTGTTTTCAGAGGTTTTGATCCATTTTGTCCATATTAATGTACCATTTTATTTATCGACTGATGTTTACAAATACGTAAGTTAATTATTAAGCAGCTGTTAGCGTGCGTGTACATGTGAAATGAACGTTTATAATGTTTATCCATATAAGGAGTTTTCATTTTTAGTTTACCAGCCCTTATATTTGAATAGTCGTCGTTGAATAGTCAAGTTGTTTTCTCTTTTATACTCTGCAAAGTTGATTCCGAAATGTTAAGGTATTCGAAAAAACTATCGAACTTTTCCATGATTTTTACAGAGAAACGTCACAGCTGTAAACCCCCTCCCCCTCCCCCAAAACGAACATATGATGTTTCTTGTGGAAAAAATCGATATGTGAGGCCAGGGACGCCGGAACGATAATAGGGCAAAGGGGGGCGGACGCACACCAAGGGCACCTTTACTGAAAATTTTTTTTTCACTGCAAAATTTTTTGTCAAAAATTTTTTCCGGACATACAAAAATTTTCCGTGTAGCCAAAAATTTTTCCGGATATCTTAAATTTTCACCATTTCTTCAAACTATTTTTCTAAATTCCAAAAATTTCCCAAAATTTTTATAAATATAAACTATAAATGACCTGAATCTCGTGATTTTCCTACAAAAAGCATCGTTGGAAATGTGATTTATCACGTATTATTTTACAACTAAAAGGGCACTTCTGCCCCCCCTGCCCCCCCTAGCAAAAGGCAAGGGGGGCAGCCGCCCCCCCTGCCCCCCCAGTTCCGGCGTCCCTGTGTGAGGCTTCCCTAAAACTGCAAGGTTTACACTATTGATCTCATTAAAATCCCACAGACCACAACGATTATACGTATTGATTGTTTCTTGACGATAGTAGACGCGTACGTACAAAAGGTACCCTGGTTCTAGAGGTTTAAAATAATAAACCTCTGTTTGAAAGCGGCAATTAATTCATCGAGCCGCGCCAATCAGCTTGAATTAGGGTAGGTAGTTATGATAAGACAAGGGCGGCGCCAGGGCCGCCCATGCAGGGAGGCGGCAAAGGGAGCAATTTTGTCCTCGACCCCAGCTCAAGGAAGACAGGCAAATACAAATTTGCAAGGCGATAAAAAGTTTGTCGACGGAGGGGAGTAATTGTGGTTCACCGGGGCCCCAAGCGTATAATTGGCCCTGGGGCCCCATATTTCACTGAGCTGGTTTGGGCTGCGCCAGTATTTCTCCGACGGGGGGAGTCATCAGTGCTCTCTTTTGATCTTTGTCAATTGGCATCAAAACCGCAAGAACTACCGACAAGTGACCAGGGCCGGATTAACGTCGCGCGAGGCCCATGGCAAATTTTAGCGCGAGGCCCCCAAACCTCCCCCTTTCTTCTTTTTATGAAAACCATTGAATTTAAAGACACACAAAAGTGTTAAACAATTTTTTTCAATATTTCAATTTATTTACATCAATTATAAACGAGATAATGGCCTGCCTGGCGCAGTTGGTGGGTATAAACAGGATCATAATATAACAGCTCAACGCAACTAGAGATTATATGAACACGAGTATTGCATATTTTCCGGGGGCCGTGCTAGGGCGAACTGCCAAGCCTAGGGGCCCTAAATGCGCGAGGTCCCTAAATTCGCGAGGCACCTAAAATGGGTGTGTCGCAAAAGAAAAATGGCCGTGTTCTCGTAAAAATGGGCGTAGCACAGTAAAGCGCGAGGCCCGCGGCATTTGCCGTATTTGACACGTGGTTAATCCGGCGTTAAACGAGCAACAAGCTTTCATTTTCTTTAAACGCGACGTGTGGGGAGACAATAATAATTTGTGGTGTCGCGCTGGGCCAACATATCTCAATGCTGTATTTTTGGGTACTAGTACTTGTGAAATATAATAAGTTCAAACACTCATTAATAATTCATAAGCTTATTGGCAAATCATGTAAACTATAACATGTCACATGCAGTGGCTTTAAACCTGATAAAACACTCCTAATTAGTATTCTTTATATAAAGAATACTAATAAGGCAGTATCTATTGTTGTCGTGTCCTCATTAGTATTTTTTATATAAAGAATACTAATAAGGCGGTATATCTATTGAATTTGTATAGTCGTGTTTGAAGCCGTTTAATAAACTCGCAGGTCGTGTTTTATTAGGTCTAAAGCCACTCGCGCTGAGCGCTCGTGTCTTTAAACCTAATAAAACACTCCTGCTCGTTTATTAAACAGTACATCAATAGACATTAATAGTGTATCAAAATAAAGTAATTTTACTGATTATTTTAACTGTGCATCAAAGTAAACACACATTATTCTAAACTACAGTATTTGCTATATGCCTATAATTTGAGTTTGAGGTGGTAGAATATATAATAAAATAACAAATCCTTGTATGGATAAATGTTCATTTCACACGCACGCTATTAACAGCTGCTTAATAATTAACTTATGTATTCGTAAACATTTATACTCGATAGTCGATATGTAAATACTAAATGGTACATTATATGGATCAATGCAAACTGGAACAAAACAACAATTGTCAATTGAAGTTCTAATTTTGGGAAATTTAGTAACAAATATAAAATCCCTAAACAGCTCATCGATTTGTATGTTTGCGCTATTAAAAGTAGACAATATTGAACAATGATCTGAAGTTGTCATGCAACTGACAACAATATTATATTTCAAAATACCTGTATATGATGATATTTTACAAATATCTCGGGATTTTTGGACCAATTTTAAACTAAGCAAGGCAAAAAGTCTCCATTCAAGAATATATCTTCTTCTCAAAAGGTAAAATACTTAAAATACTTGATTAAATTGTTTACTTCGACGTTATGTAAATTAACAACGTTTGTCTTGCAAGACGTCAAAAACGGACGATTTCAACGCGCTGTCGTTTATCGCGTATTCATTTGCCAAAAGAAGTATTTACGTCAATTGAAAGCTTGCTTATTAAAGAGCCAACTAGTAGAAGCATGATCGATTTGGAGCTTTATCGCATGGTGAAAATCGGTTTTGTTAAGAGGGTATCGTAAATGAAGTAAGATAGTGTGCTCCAAAACTACGATTATATCTATTCCTAAAAGTAACTCAGATTTCCTGTAAGTCATGTATACCGTCCTTTGAATAACCGAAAACAAGATTTTTAGGGTTTTAGATCGATTAGAAACGGTTGTCGTCGTGAAATTTATCTGTAAAATCAGCGCATATTTTCCCAGAAAAAATGGCGATTTAGGGTGGTCGTGTTAAAACGGCATTTTCTCAAAGTTAAAAAAGCATTTGACCTAAAAAAATATATGGTGCATTTTCCGATATAATAAGGTATATCTGGGCAAAATTTGAGCAAAATCGATTTTTCAGTCGTGGCCGCGCAATGTCTCATATGTTCGATTTTTACTGACATTCACTCTCTTAAGAGCGTGTGTCTCTAAAAACCGCCCACTGACTTGGGGCTCGAAAAATAAATTTCTTCGAAACTTTTACCGTGAACTACATTTACTTTAACAACAAACAAATGCTGTTTGGAATTTTGAAAATATATTTAGTTTCAAAGTTTTAGCGATTTTTTGGTCTCGCACCATCGCGGGAGAAATTCGCTGGCTAATTAAACGAAAAAATGGGCTGAATTTAAATAAACATAATTTCAAAAGTTTTTGTTCAAAATTTCTGATATTTGCACCCAGCACCGGAAAACTATCGTAATTTCATCTAAACTAACTTAGGTTTTCAATTGCAGACCATTTGTGACAATATTTAGCGACAAAGTGCGCCATGTCAAAATACGGCTTTCAAATTCTACCATTTTCTACGCTGAATTTCTTAAAAGTGGGACCTAATTACATACAGTGATTAGTATAGTTGGAAAAAGGACACTTTGAAGTACTAAAAACCGTAATAAAACTCGTCTGCAAACGCGATTTGAACAATTGAGAGCATTGAAATTTGATACTATTTATGGCCTTTTGTTTACATTAGAATGTTGCTGAGGTCAGACGTCTGAGTTCATTGTCACTGCTAAAAATGCGCTGTAGTTCTGCCAAATAACATTTTCTCATTGCCCTTCTCTCAAAACAAATCGATAATGTCATAGTACTAAATTAGATTTCGCTGTTTATCTTACAAGATATTTAAATAGATGATATTAAACATATAAAATTGAATCACGGTAAACACTTGCAAAAAATGTCGCCCGGGGAAAACCCAACAAAAGCTTTTGTTTTGTATTAAACTATTACCTTTCCGGTAATTACGTCACAACTGCATGGAAGTGAGGCTGATGGGCCAAGGCGTATGCCATTATGCGTTTGCTTTGGCCCCTCAGCCTCACTTCCATGCAGTTGTGACGTAATTACCGGAAAGGTCTATTTCGATTATTATGTACTGCACAACCAGTCAATGTCATGCAAACATTGAAACACAAGTATACTTTTAGCATCCTATCATACACTGAAATTGGCACTTAGCGCATTTTCATTTAGGTGTTTTTTTTTTTTAAATGTAGCACTGAGTAAAGGCGAGGTTAAATGAGACAATTTTCTGCAATGCATTTTTAGAGTAGGTGCATGTTAAGTCGGACGCACACAAGGACATTATTATTTAACAAATACCTGACGTTTTCCTGTCATTTTCAGCGATTTTTCTTAGTTGATAGTAGTCGGTTAAGATCAGATTGTGTTGATCCGCTATTGTGCCCGAGTTTTACCGCAAACGTTGCAGTCGGCCCTCTACAACATCACGTGCGCTCGGCTTTACAAAGCACTACTTGCAAAAACTAGTCAAATTTGCGTAATATTGAGATTGCCGGATGATAACATCAACTTCACAGAAAGGTTCCAGAACTAAACTTCGCACATTTATAGACTTTTCGAACTAAGCAATAGTTTAGTATGCTGCAACGCAAACTCTAAATATAGCATGTGCCACAAATAGAATTCGCGCTGCATGCGGGCTTTTCCCCAAGTAGCATATTAATTTGGTCAAGTTGTTTATTTTAACATGCCTATTATTTAAATCCTTGGAACCACTTACGGTGGACATAAACAAAGAAATATAGATTAGTACAATACTGCTATAAACTTATTTGAGAGAAAGGTTATTTGGCAGAACTACGGCGCATTTTTAGCAGTGACAATGAACTCAGACGTCTGACCTCAGCAACATTCTAATGTAAACAAAAGGCCATCAATAGTATCAAATTTCAAACGCTCTCAATTGTTCAAATCGCGTTTGCAGACGAGTTTTATTACGGTTTTTAGAACATCAAAGTGTCCTTTTTCCAACTATACTAGTCACTGTATGTAATTAGGTCCCACTTTTAAGAAATTCAGCGTAGAAAATGGTAGAATTTGAAAGCCGTATTTTGACATGGCGCTCTTTGTCGCTAAATATTGTCACAAATGCTCTGTAATTGAAAACCTAAGTTAGTTTAGATGAAATTACGATAGTTTTCCGGTGGTGGGTGTGAATATCAGAAATTTTGAACAAAAACTTTTGAAATTATGTTTATTTAAATTCAGCCCATTTTTTCGTTTAATTAGCCTGGCGAATTTCTCCCGCGACGGTGCGAGACCAAAAAATCGCTAAAACTTTGAAACTAAATATATTTTCAAAATTCCAAACAGCATTTGTTTGTTGTTAAAGTAAATGTAGTTCACGGTAAAAGTTTCGAAGAAATTTATTTTTCGAGCCCCAAGTCAGTGGGCGGTTTTTAGAGACACACGCTCTTAAGTGTTTGGAAACTAAGGTTTAAAGGAATTTTATGGAAATCTGAGGAAATTTCGAGCTTTTCCTAAGGAATTCGAAAATTTGGTGGTGAGAGCACTGCCAAATTTGAAAACAAATTCAAAAATCAAAACATGTATTACAGCCAGACTTTTATATTTTCTGAAATTATCAGCCGGAAAAGGGTTAATATTATATGATTGTTTGTGATGTTACTCTTAGTGTATATTCACACCGGGCAAGCTACGATCTTTGGAATACTACCCCAATGCTCTGCCAATATATGGTTTAGGTAAGTTTTAATGTAGAGTTCCAAGTAAAAAATTTAGTTGATACGTTATTTCTAAACTTAATTCGTATTAATGGTATAAGTTTTAATTGATATTAAATATTGGGAAAGTGTGGAATAATGACAATGCACTGAATTGTGTTATATATAGCCTACGAATTTGTTAAACTAATTTTGACTATTGACAAGTTGACAACCAACTTGGTTGTCAATACAATAGTCAAAATTAATAGTTTTATAACAAATGTGAACCGAGATTACAGAGTGCTCCTGTAGATCACTATTTTGACTTTTGTGTTCAATAATTCTCTCAGAGAGATTCACTATTTAAAAATTGTAAACATAGCTTTTGTCTTGAAGGTTCTATAATAATATATTCTGCACTGCACATGTGGTGGATTGTGAACACATACACTTCTGATTTGTTCAGATTTTTGTGTTGAACAATTAAGTAGCTTAGCAGTTTATGTTGCAGGTTGTATAGTATATAAAGAAAATATATGTGATATAGAACTGTAAATTCTCAAATTTTTCCTTTGCGAACAAAATGGTTGTCAGAATTTTGTAATATCCCGGCCTTCAAATTACTTCACCATTTTGTTATAATTATTTCATTGCGAACAAAATGGGTGACTGAAATTCGGAGTCTCTTTTTGTGCTCATTCCGCCATTTTGTTATAATTATTCCATTTCGAACAATTTGGGTGTCTGAAATTCAGAGTCTCTTTTTGTGCTCATTCCGCCATTTTGTTATAATTATTCCATTGCGAACAATTTAGGTGTCTGAAATTCGGAGTCTCTTTTTGTGCTCATTCTGCCATTTTGTTATAATTATTCCATTTCGAACAATTTGGGTGTCTGAAATTCGGAGTCTCTTTTTGTGCTCATTCTGCCACTTTGTTATAATTATTCCATTGCGAACAAATTGGGTGTCTGAAATTCGGAGTCTCTTTTTGTGCTCATTCCGCCATTTTGCTGCGAAAATACCTGTTTACTTGCTGTTACTTTTACCATATATTCACTATGCAGTAAAAATATATTTTATAAATAAGGGATTTTGAGGAAATGTTAAAGGTAAACATAAAATTCTGGGTTTTTTAAGGAGGGAAATTAACCTTTCCTCCAAATTCATTAATATTAATTGATTTTAAGTTGGAAATATATAAAGTTTGCAAAAATGTACAAAATCACTGCTAAAAGTAGCAGTAAATTTTTTATTCCGCAAAATTGAAATAAATTATTTTTACACATTTTTACCAAAAACGAATATATTTTACAAATTTAGAGGAAATTTATAGTGATTTAATGTATTTGGTTAAATTGTGCAGAAAAATTAGGCAAATTCTGCAAAATTAAGGATATTTTGTGTGGATTTAGTAGTTTGGAATTATTGAAAATAGTTTGGAACGCGTTTTTCTTAATATACTCTTGAAAATTGTGATTCGAAGTATCAATTTTGCTAGCTAAGTCAGGCCCAATATTTGAAAAGAATTCGTTAAAGCCCTCTGCAATGTCTTCTGAATTTGTTAAATTATTTCCACTTATACTCACCTCATTTACTTTTGTTGGTTTGTTTTGTCTGCCTAGTAAGTTGTTTATTGTTTTCCAAGCCTCCTTTGGATTTTGTTTTTGACCAGCAATTCTCTTGGAGTAATAATCCTTTTTGGCTTTTTTCATTTCTATATTTACTTTATTTCTGGTTTGTTTATACACTAACCAATCTGCTTCAAGGTTTTTAATAATGGCTTTTCTCTTAGATCTATCCCTCTTATTTATAAGCTTTTTGATTTCACTAGTAATCCAAGGGACTTTTTTTGATCTGATCTTTTTTTGTTGAATGGGTGCATGCTTATTTAGTACTTCCTCGAACAATTTCTTCCAAATCTCCCACATAGTGTTTGGATTATCAGCGAAGAAGTATACATATTCCCAATGCTGATTAAGTAAATCTTCAACAAATTTTTTGTCATCAAAGTTTCTCATATTTCTAATTTCCACTATGTTTTCATCTTGTTTCTTAGAAATATGGATTTTTCTGATGGTAAATACCAAACTATGATCACTGATTCCTGTATGAATGACACCAGAATCTGAGATTTTCTTTGGTGTATTAGAAACTATATGATCAATGAGGCTGGAGGTTGTCATGGTTACCCGAGTAGCTTCCTTAATTAATTGTGACAATTGATATAGTTCATACAGTGATTTTATTTTCTTGGTTGGTGTATCGGATTCTGTTTTAAGCATGTCACCATTTACTGATTCCGACGATGTACCGAAGTATACTGATTCCGACGATGTACCGAAGTAAGGTCAACATCGACGGTTTGAAAACGTGTGAAGGGCGTTCGTGGGCGTTCGTCACTTAAATTAACTGTGCTTAGATCATTAAAAGTGCTTTTACGTCATCCGAATGGGAATATTGTGACGCGAAACCCTACAAACGAAAAGTGGCTGGACCACAGTGACGAACGCCCTTCACACGTTTTCAAACCGTCGATGTTGAGCTTAATACTTTTATATAGTACATCATCAGAATCAGTATTTACAATTTTACATCCATGCACGTTAATTGTTTGCAATTATCCTGTGCTATTTCCTGACGACTGGCCAGTGAGATCACCTTTTGTATCGCTGCTGAATAAGAAAAAATAGCCACGATCGATGTTCAAGATTAGATCGAGGATTAGATAGCAACAATATTGAAATCAACAAATACTACGGTTTTCCACTGACTTGGTATTGACCAATCAGGTGATCGTATTCACCGTTCAGAATCTGAACGGCGTGTAGTCATGAAAGGTGGGCTTTCCTGCAGGCCCTTAATCCTCCCCCGGAGCCCGCCAAAATCCTGCCCTCTGCAAATCAGCCCCCCCCCCATAAATTTGAGGGTCTGCCACGCAGGCTATATGCTATAGAGAGCTTAAATGTGGTGTAATATGTAAATATGTTCCCCACAACCGGACATTGGTGTTTGACAGATTATGATTAATTAGCGTCGCTGGGAAAAAAAATTATATTATAACATACTAAGCATAATATTAAACATTAAAAGTCTTGCATGATATTTCCTTTATAGTATCAATTCGTAATATTGTCTTAGTAATTAGTTTGTGTATATTAGAACCAGGCAATAAGATCTGGTATATATACGTATCCAGTGAAATAAATTTGGCCCCCCCAGGGCCAAATTTCCTAGGAAATTTGGCCAGCTTCGGAAATTTGCCCCCTCGAAACATAGTTTCCCTTATCGCTTATAAGCTCGGAAATCGTGAAGCTTCTTCTAAAACCAAGATCCTAAAAGTGTTTGTCAGTATTTATAGTTAGTTTGCATAATTTATTTGTGTCGAAATTCTTCGTTGCGCCAAGAGCTAAAAGTTTGAAGGAAAGCGTAATAGTAATAATGTGCTAGTGCAGTCATGCCAGACACATCACCCATGGGTATCTGTAAAGTACAACGTTAATGTATGATGGCTTAGCTTTAAGCTAAGAACACGAAACGATTTTTAGAGATAGGAATTTCTAAGATATTACAAGTTATTTAGATCTATAAATTCAGTCACATAGTATAAAATTAGTCAGAATAACAACCGCACTTTAGCAAACGATGATATCAAGCGTTGGCGAATATGTTAATATGCACGCGTCTAGTAAATAACAGGGAGCAATTAGCAGTAAAAGTAGAATTTTAAGTGGAAACGTTTGTTCGAGAAACAAAATTAAATTTATTTATTTATTAAAAACATCTTTAAACACGGTGACTAATCAACCAGTATTAAAATATTTACAAATCGAAAGGTTGCTTTTCATTAGGCCGTGATGAACACAAACTACAACTCCCCCTCCTTCCCCCAGTGAACCCCTCCCAAAAAGTGTAAAAGATACAGTTACTCTTTATTTAACTACCCCTCCCCCCCCCCAGTGAAGCCCTCCCAAAAGTGTAAAAAATACAGTTACTACTAATTTAACTGACACTTTGTTTCCAGACTTTAGCAGCAGCATATCTGAATGTTCTTTTCAAAGAATTAGTTTTTGCTTTCGCTAGTACAAGCTTGCTATTGTTGCTTCTTAAGTCGTATCGTTCAGAATTGGACATTATAAACATGTTCGAAATGTTTTCAGGGCACTGGCATGCAAGAGCCTTAGATACACATTTTAATTGCTGCTCATTTCGTCTTTCTTCTACTTTCTTCTAACGTTTTCCAGTTCAGTTTACTCAAAATGTCAAGGGAGCGTACTTCGTATGAGTCACCTGAAATAACCCTTGCCGCTCGGTTTTGGAGTCTCTGTAACATCCCTTTTAAGGTTTTCCCACAGTTACCCCAAACCATTGAACAGTAATCAAAATGTGGTTGAACCAAAGCTTGAAAGAGATAGGCAAGAGTTCCAATTGAAACAAATGGTTTAATTCCGCGTAACATGCCAATGCCTTTTGAAAATTTTTTACTGATGTTCTCAATTTGCTTGTCCCAGCATGTGGAGCGTTAACTCGCTGGGGCTATACAACTATACACATTACTGTACAATGTGACATGATACATACAGTACATAGCTCTTTCAATGCGGTAGGCCCTACAAGTAAAGTTATATTTAGTACGCTACATTCTTCTTCAAAACTGTCAGCCGCCAGTTGGTCTAGGATTAAACTGCGCTTTAAAACGTTCAAAATAAAATATTTTGGGGGCTTTTGGGCTCAAAATACTATCAAAATGTAGCGATGAGTGAGACGAATCCACTGGTATACGGCCGAAAAAGAGAAAACCAATGATGCCAAAGTTATCAAGGGTCAAACGTTCTGCATTTTTATAATTAGTTTAATATAAATATTGAGCGATTGGCAACATTACAATTTCGCTTGGCTTTCAAAGACAAAGGCCATAAATCGGTAGAACACTGTTGTTTAGTAATACATTTGACATTCGTAATTAGTACAATTTCTAACGCTGAATTAGGCATTACAAATGGGCCATTAGGCATTACAAATTTTATACAAAACACTATGAAACCTACTGCGAGCGATTTTTCAACAATACAATTTCGCTTCATTTTCAAAGGCCATAAATCGCTAGAATACTGGTGCTTAGTAACACATTTGACATCCGTAAATACAATTTCTTACGCTGAATCGAACGGTGGTATTTTTATCCCTATTGCGCCATTAGGCATTACAAATACAAGGACAAACCTGTGGACAAACGTAGTGCGAGTGATTTATGATCAACAATTATACGTACTGCGAGCGATTTTTCAACAATACAATTTCGCTTCATTTTCAAAGGCCATAAATCGCTAGAATACGGCTATTTAGTAATACACTTGACATTCGTAAGTACAATTTCTTACGCTGAATCGAACGGTGTTGCTTTCTTCTCAAAATATATTAAAGCAGCGACAGCGCAGTCAAACGTATAAACTTTTATAAACTTGCGATTTGCGAAGGTTGCTGTTTCCATGCGAAATTCCTTGTAAAATTGTTCAATTTTCCCGAATTTTCCTCAAAATGGAGGGCTATTTATAGATAATTTGGGTAAAATTGGCAGGAGCCTTATGGATAATTGGGGGAACATTAGGCAGCTCATTAATATTCTATTTTGTGGCTATCGACGATTGGAGATCCACTATTAGAGATTGCCGATCCGTGAAAAATGCAAGCCGAAACCTATACTCGTCTGGGGCACAGTGCCCCAGCGAGTAATTATAACGCCCAAAGTTTTCTTTGAGTTTACTTGTTTAATTACTTTGCCATCAATGGACACAGTGATATCTTGCGAAAATCTAATCAATCTTTTGTGAGTTCCAATGACCATATACTCTGTTTTTTCTACCTTTAATGTTAATTTGTTTGAGACGAGCCATTGATGAATATTGCTCATTTCATGATTGAGGGTTTTTTTCCAAATTATTAAGACCATCTGAACCAACCGTTATATTTGTGTCATCAGCATACGTTGCGGCATGTGAATTTTCCAAACAGTTTGGAAGATCATTGACATATATCAAAAATAAAAGAGGGCCAAGGTTTGACCCCTGTGGAACCGGGGTTGATTACTTCGTAAAAAAACCCTTTTCCTATGCATTTACATGCACATACACAGTATATATAATCGCTCATATGGTTGGGATGCATTATAGAAGCATTCCGTAAAAACGAAAGTAGACTGCATGCTTCATGGCTCACAAAAACATTCCACACACACAAAAGCACAAAGGTTTGCAATTGAATGACGTTCCGTTTCCTTAGCTTAATGATACAGCCATTATTTATTAACGTTGTCTTCTACAAAGCCGGTCAAAACCAAACGCGAAAAAGTTACGCAAACTTACTATAAATGTTGAGAAAAATTTCTAGAAATTTGTTTTAGTAGAAGCCTTACATTTCCGAGCCTAAAGATAAAACAAACTATCATTTTTTAAGGGAGGCCAAATTTCCGAAGAGGGGGCCATATTTCCTAGGAAATATGGCCCGGGGAGGGGGGAAATTTTCGGGGTGTGCCAAATTTCCTGTGACACCGGGCGGCCGCTACTGATGATATGATATCACTAGTGGTGATACGATGATATGATATCACTATTCTGCAATACTTCCATTTGTGGAAAGTGGTTTTGATGGTCGCTTTGAATCTTCCAATATTTCCTTGCACGCTAGTTATCTTATACTGATTCTGTTCAATTGGGATGGTATATAGTTTTAACTCGCAATAACAGTTCTTGAGTATTTTCGGAACCAGAAAAACAAGTTTGTAGATTTGCTATAGCATCGCGAAGCAAATCTTTCTACAAGTGGTCTAAGACTGGAACAACGCGGAATGATGGATATATGGCCACCAGTGGATTATGCAGGGTACGAAGGGATCGATCGATAACGCACGGAGGCCTGGACGCGGATCAATGATGCGACCGACTAAAAAATATATGCATAGCCGGCAGCCGGCGGCTATTTTAAACCATGCAGAAGGTGCAAAATAAAATCAGTAAACGGTCGTATCTTACTTGATTTAGCATCAATTTTACTGCAACTGGTTAAAAATTAAGTAAAGATTGCTTAAAAATTGCTTAAACATTGCTTAAAAATAGTTATAAATTCCAATTCCTGTGAATAACGCACGAATTTCGAAGTGTAATTCTGGTAAAAAGGGAAATCTGTTGCCCCGTGCTGCCCCCGCACTGTTCGGGCAATGGGGGCAGTTGCCCCCGCGGCTCCGGCGCCCCTGAGTATGTATATATTTTAATTGAAAAATCCGTTTTCGTAATCAACTATTTTCTTTCCTTTCGGACTTTTATTTCAATTTTTCCGGTCTTCGCTGTTATTTTGGTATAATAAGCCTATGGTTCGGGCTGAAGTCTTCAAAATATCAACTTCAGGCCCATCGACTCAGTATACGTCACATATTACCTTGCCAACAGTAAATTAAGGACTGTCCACAGGGATTATTTCCCCTTGGTCAAGTTAAGGACTGTCTGTACAAGTCCAGTACCTTTGGTCAGGTTTATAAGGACTATCCTTGGGAGTTTAGTGCTCCCTGGTCAGGTTAAAGACTCTTCCAAGTGTTTCTTGGTTCGATGTTCGTCAGAGACTGGCCACTCCTTGGCAAGGCTCTCAATTTTATGAGGAAGGCACTAGATAGGATCGACCTTCAGAATTGGTCTCCGGTTTTCAACGGGTGAACATTTCAGCTGTAATTTTAATCTTCTTTTCCTTTGGATGCAGTATTAAATATTTACGCGATCGACGGCAAGTTAAATCGGTAAGTTTTATTCTAACACACACATTTTTACTACCTTACATAAAAGCAGAATTCTTTATTATACAATTGATCTAATTATATAATCTTTACTATAAAGTAGCAATTGAAGTACAAAAGGTGTATTTACATGCACTAATATACTATATATTTAATACCAGACAATATGTTGTCTGATGTCACCAACCTTTACATTAATTTGCTTTGAACATATGCTAAGTCTGGTGTAGTAGAACTGCTGCAGGCTACTGCTAAATCCACCTGGATTAAATTACACAAATCTACACCATTTAGGGTCCAGAAAATAAATAATAAATACACCTTTGCAGTTCAATTCATTAAATAATTTGACTAATGTCTCTGATTTTTCTTGTACTTAGAATTTTCAGCGTTGCCCCGGGGTCGAGGAATTTGCTAATAGTGATTAAAAAATGACAAATCCCTGGGATGTTGCCCAGCCTTTGATGGCAGTACGAATTGACCCGTGCAATACCAAAACTATATAGTGCCATTCAGTCACAATTCTTGGGTTTCATATGACGTCACAAAAGTGACGGGGGATCAACTCTAAAACAAAACACAGCTATCAGAGTGAGTTGATTGTTTGTTTTATGTATTAAATTAAATTAACCTTGTGTTTGGTGGTAAATACATACAATTTCGTATTATTTTCTCACTCCAGTACAACATAAGCATGAATACATTTGAGGTAACCCCCCGTCACATTCACTGCATTATGCCGTAGTGAAACCCAAGAATATGTACATCCTGTTGATAATGACTATGACTACATCCTTTGTCTGCTAGGGATGCTCGCTCTCATGAATCAAGACATTGAATGCAATTTGCTCACAATTCATGAGCCAATGAGGCTCCCAGCTAGGCTAAGGAGAGATTTATGACAATCCTGCTGTTCACCATTCAGTCACTCATTAGAAAGGACCTAGCAGCCATTAATATGTAATTAACATAAATGATTAGTTTAAACTCTCAAAAGTATACAAATTGCAGTGCGTAAATTCCAGATTATTACTTGTCTCACAAAAAATGCTCCCAACTTTGTTTTGAAATATGACAACATTATCTTTGCTAAAAGTTTCAGATTTGTACATAGAACCAGGTAGAATATCTATTGTATCATTTTCATCCATCACTATTTGACTGATTAAAATTAATAAACAACCGTATGTTTGCCTTTTAACCCATTGAGTGGCAACAGTATAGCACTCTCCCGTGACGAGTAACATCGTCAGGCATTAGACAAAGTAAAATAATAAAGTAGTGCGCATCTCGGTGGATTGCCATGCACTTAAAGGGTTAACAGGGTGCATGGGAAGATAGTCTGATTAACCTGTCGGAACTAATGTAAACACTAACAGCAAACGCTACTAATCAACTAACATAAATAATATAAATAGTTGTTTATTATACTAACTTATAATTACTAATTCACCGGAAGTGACGGCACTAATACATTGTTGGATTTAATTATAGCCAATAGACAGCTTACGAAGAAATCCTATGGGAATTCCTATAGGATCCTGTAGGAATTCTTATAGGAATTTCTATCAGAATTTGGCCCAATTTCCTATAGGAATTCCTATAGGAAATTGGACCAAAATCTAATAGGAATTCCTAGGAATTCCTTAGATTTGCATAGAAATTCATATTGCATGGTCATATAGAAATTCTTGCATAATCCTCTAAATCAAATTGCCTAAAAGAGTAATTTACCAAGGTGAAGGAAAAGAGAAACAACTAGTGAAAAAAAATTTATTACAGATAAAAATGTGGCAAATATGACAAGCTATAATTTTTATTTACAAATAACATACTAATTTAGGCTATTTATCTTTTTAACTTATGACATCTTTTATTGTTCTCAGTTTAAGAAATGTTTCTTATATTTTCTTACTTTTAGAAAATTTGGAGACAAAAAAATTATACTTAACAAATATAAAACATTTTCCGTGTTGATATACAGTTATATCAACACGAGTGGAATTGGGAAAACGGGAAATTGTATGGAAACACGACGCCCGAAGGGCGGAGTGTTTTTATACAATTTCGAGATTTTCCAACTTCTCCTAGTGTTGATATAACTATATATCAATACGGAAAAAATGTTTTATATTTTTTTTTATAATATAGCGATGTCAAAAGCCCGAAGGATAAGAAAAATTTCGGTGTTTAGAAGCGGCGGAAAATTTCCCGTGTTGACATTGAGTTATATCAACACGGCTCTTAGCCAATCAGCGTTCATAATTTACAAATGCTATATTATAATTAACAAATATAAAACATTTTCCGTGTTGATATACAGTTATATCAACACGAGTGGAAATTGTGAAAACGAGAAATTGTGTGGAAACACGACGCCCGAAGGGCGGAGTGTTTTCACACAATTTCGAGTTTTCCCAACTTCCACGAGTGTTGATATAACTATATATCAATACGGAAAAAATGTTTTATATTTGTTTTATAATATAGCAATGTCAAAAGCCCGAAGAATAAGAAAATTTCCGTGTTTACAAGCGGCGGAAAATTTCCCGTGTTGACATGGAGTTATATCAACACGGCTCTTAGCCAATCAGCGTTCAGAATTTACAAATGCTATATTATAATATATTATATTACCTGGCTGTGTCACTACATTCAGGGATAACGGAACGATAAAAAGGCAGGGGGGGGGGGTCAAACCCACACCAAAGGGCACCTCTATAGACCCCGGTGAAGATATACCCTACAATCATGTGTTGACTTGCCAATGAAAGCGAATGCACTTAATCAGGTCACATTCAAGATCACATTATCAGGTAGCATTTTTATAACTGAAAGGGCACTTCTGCCCCCTTGCCCCTCCTAGCAAAAGGCAAGAGGGGCAGCTGGCAGTCCTTCCCCCCAGTTCCGTCGTCCCTGACTACATTTCACTGGTATACTATATTTTTTCGATAACGCTCACAATTTCTTTCTTATTAATATACAGTTTTGAAGTTCTGACTGAGTACAAATTTTAATCCTTACAAATGAATGGTGCCATCTGAAGCTGATGTACTAAATTAACAAAAATGACAGTTGTTCTGTGATAGGGGTACTTTTATATTATAGTATTTCTATACATGAAATTGATATTAAATTTTACATGTCCAATGATTCATTCAAGTATTATTATTGTTGATGTATATTTATTATATAAAGTATAGTGCTTTATAGAGATTTCGAGCACTGATGAAACTGATAACCTCACAATGTGAGATTATTTATGATAATCTCACATATGAAAATTATCGCTTTTCAATTATCGCTTTTCTGCAAAAAATATCGCTTTTCAAAGACTGTCCTTTATATAATAAACAGAAAAATACAAGGATGCTTGGAAATACCAGATTTATTTCTCGAAATAAGTCTGGTATTTCTGCGCACCCATGTATTATTCTCTATATAAATATATAATATTGTATAATATTCAGTGACAAACTAGTCATGGCAACTTGTCATGCTATGCCCTCTGTGCTATGCCTATGCTGATAATCTTGCATCTATTTGAATGATACAAATCATTAAAAACTTGCATAGCATGACTTGTTGCTATGGCTAGCTATGTCTAGCTTCACCACTGACAGCATTATAATTATACCTAACAAAAGCAAGAAGTTAGAAGCATTGAAGGTATTCATATAAAACCACAGGTGGCCCAGGCTCTGTGTGGAAATATATTTATTTTTAAATTTTATTATATGGTTCAACTGCTCTTAGGAAAAAACTAGTAAGAACTTAAATCAAACACAAGTGATGCAAATTATTGTGTGGGAGAATGGGTCGTGGGGGTGAAGTACTCCGGTTTAACATACAGTAACTGTTATAAAACTGTGTACATCGCAAAGACACATTTAGGCCTTATGCTTTCCTCCTGTGAAGGGATCTATAAGCCCCACTAGGAGAGACTGAATGCCCTATAGGGGTCATAATCCTCCGATAGAGCCCTGCCAGAAGGGTAGCGACCCCCTCTAACATCAACCTGAACCAAGGGGTCATAAACCCCTAGGCCAGTTCCTACGATTCGACTGATTATATATACATTAAGTTAACCTGAGTCTATGGGCCTGAAGGTGATCATTGGGAGCACTTCATCCCCACAAATACACGAAGTGTATTCCCCATAGACGAAGAAAGGCCACACGAACGTTGCACTTTGGTATGGATATTTTTGAACTATTATTTCTCTTTGAGATAAATATTATTCTCTCTTTTTGCAATATAATTAAGTGTTGGCAAGCATGGCTGATACTCCTGATAATGTAGAAGTAGGTGTCTGTATGTAACGTTCATGGCAATCAGATGACCACCGTCCTAAAGTTTTAATAAGCCACGAAGGTAGTTTTGCTTCCGCTGCAGTCGTTACTGCACCTATTTTGCAGCTATGACCAGCATAATTCAAAGCATTGAAGCCAGCTTTAGTGAGCAGCTTCCGGGTTTCAGTGGTTAAAATTTGTTTTGTAAGAGGTTTTCCGGATGCATGAATAACAGAGGACCATTTATGGGGGGCTGTAGTGACAGTTAGTTTTGTAGAGCTTGTACTGGACAAATATCAGAATTAGTAGCCCCAACTGTTATAGTATGACCCAAGCGAAAGGGGTCCGTTTTGGACTCCAAATTATGGACGATCATGAATTCTGGACCTTTTGTGCCAGATCTAGGTGCAAAGAGGATGCTGTCACGGGTAAGGTGTATGTTCGGATTGAATTTACAGTTACATGTTAACTCTCCGAGACGGAGAAACTCAAAAAAGGCTAATGTCATGGCTGCCCAGATCATCAGAGAATCAAAACTTTGTGTGTTGGGTATGCCAAGTAACAATCTGAAAAGCTGCAAATGGTGGATTGCGATTGGGAGGCGGAATGTCACCATGGGAGCGTTTAATTCCTCGTAACACAAGTTGCAAGCGTAACATTTTGTGCAGATTTAACTGGAATCCATGCCGGGTATGGTAGTGACGAACTGCTGCTAAGTATGTTTTAATGGATGGATATTTGATAGATTTTGCAAGAGATGTAACAAATTCTGTCAACAGCAATTCATCAGCTGGTAGACACTGCTCAATATGTTTTCGCTTGTATAAACGGATGAATGTTATAAAGCGTTTTTCTCCCTAGCTATAAGTTTGTTGTGTTGTAGTTGCAAGAGATAAATTGATGTAATGCTGGATGTCCGCACTCAGAGAGTCATTAGAATTTCTGGAATTTGGCAAGGTCTGGTGTCTGCCTGTGGAGCCAATTGTCGAAACCCGAGATGTGGACGAACAATGGCAAGGTATAGAATACGGCGAACGTTAACGCCATTTTTGTTACTAACAGAGCGGCGAACACAGCCAAGAGATTTGTTGGCTGCTGAGGTTTGTGCAACTACCTGGGACTTCCATAACAAAGTGTTGGTTACCCGTACTCCAAGGTCACGTTCTTCGTCGAGTCTTCCAATGGGCTTACCGTTTACAGCATACTCATGGATTAAAGATGATTTTTCCGAGTAACTGTCTGACAATTTGTTTTAAGTTCGTTGAAGTTTAACCCTGATGATGCTGATTATGATGATGTTGATGATGTTGATGTTGATGATGTTGTTAGGTAGACTGGCTTTCATGTTAATGGTGTCTAATAGGATGCCTAATTAAGAATTCAATTACTTGTGAAGGGCCTTGTGTTTTCCCTGGGGCTATTGGGATCTTGATGTTTTCGAGAGTAGATACCATTTTTTTCAAGCTTTGTTGGCAAACTCTGTTCAAAGGTGGTATAACTGCTGGGGGTTCGATGAGAAGATATCATCGAAAATGTGACATACAAATGAGATGTTACATTTATGGAGGAGAATCCACTCAAGTGCATCTGAAAGTCGGTTAAAGATGGACGGGGCACTCCGTAACCCAAATGGTAGAGCCTTATCATAATAGTATTTCCCCTCCCAGCACATACCTAAAAGGTCATAGTCATCCAGATGAATTGGTACTAGCCTAAAAGCTGATTCAATTTCAGTTTTAGCCAGAAAACAGCCTGAGCCAAACTGCTTAATACCCTCAGTAGCATCATCTATTGTGATATACTGGAGACTAAAGTCTTCTTTCGAAATGCTATGATTTATGCTGGTTGAGCCTGATTTCGGATAAGACAAATCAAAAATTGTACGGAATTTAGTTGAATTCTTTTTTGGCACCAAGCCAATTGGTGAAACCTGAAAATTCAGAAAGGGGGGAGAATCAAAAAGGCCAGTCATGTGACCAAGGGAAACTTCAGTGGCCAAATTTGAGGAAACAATTTGCGGGTTAGCAAAAGCAGTAGGCAAAGTTTATGAAAACCTGGGGGCGCGTTGCCCGTGAAAACCTATGTGCACACCGTGAATAAAATAGTACAAAGCTCTGAAACAAATTTTTTTGTCCGGATGACCTGACAGGGCTTCTTGTAGGTTGTGGACAGAGATGGGGGTAGGTAATGACATCTGTCACGTTTTAATCTCGAAGATTTTTTACCTCGTTTTGAGGTTTGCTCTTCGACCTCGGCTTGTTTGGAGTTCAGAGAGGGACAGAGATACCCTGGGCGTGTTTGATTACACTTGTTACACACATGGCGGTATTGGCATGACTGTCGGGAACACAGACCAGCTCGGTTGAATTCATGGCAAAAGCCTCCTCGTTCGCCCCCTGAGGAAGCCCGGTTTTGGGGTGTATTGGAAAAAATAGGATATTGTCGTGCAAGCATATCCGGTGCGATGGTAAATATCATCAGCCATAGTTGTTGATCAATAATGGACCAGTCGAGACTAGGATTAAGCGCCGCTTTACATCGGAATTTATGGTCGTATATACACCAACCAAGGCCACGCTGAGTTTGGGCTGCATGGCGTATCAAACTCATGTATTGAAGGAGTTCTTGGGCCCGACCGGGAAACTGATGGGTCACAACACTTATATACCAGGTATACGCGGTTGTCCACTGTTCAATATCAGTGATTCTGGCGGTTGGCTGAGATACCTTTTTGGCCTTAATCACAGAGTTCTCAAGCGTTAAAATAATGGGCTCATCGGGTTGGTTACCTGTCGACATGTGTTTTGATAGGAGTTTAGCTAGATCGAAAAACTCACCCGACTGGATTTGCTTGACGTATGCCGCTGGAACCTCGTGGAAGCCATTTCCGTATGGGAGTCGCTGTGTTGCGTTGGTCGATTGATTTGCATTTAGCGTGGCGATATCGCCTTTGTTTACCAGACATACTTCGCTTTCGTCTGGGACGACGGGAATGTTGTTGACTGCGTTGCTTCAACTAGCACAAGACGTCGAGTTTGATATCGCTTGAACGGCAGCCCGGGCTGCTTTTGACGCTATCTCGTCCGCAGCTTGTTCTACACAACGAGAGGCGATCGACTGAATTTGTGCCAATTGCGCTTCTGAAAGCAGAGGTTGCATGCGATTCCGTTAGCAAGTCCGTAGGCGGTGTTTGCGGTTCTTCGGTTGTAGACACGTTTAAATTCTCGTGAGATGTGGCGTGGTGATGTAAGCGAGCATTGCGACGTACATGTGTCGGGAGTCCCTTCTCGGCGCACTGTTCACGAAGACTTGTAATCGTAACTACATTATTTCTGACGTTGGAAACGTTATTGCTTGACGCACGTCCCTCATTTGCATCCCCCTACGAAAATCAACACTATTTTAACTCTATTTTACTTTCTATTTTATTCCTATAGAAAAGTTATTTTATTTTTAACCCTATCATATTGCTATCACATATACAAATCCTATATTAAACCTATTAGAACTCTGTTTTAATTGTATTTTATAGCTATTATAAATAGGTTTTTTTGAAACAAAAAATAGCCTATTTTAAATAGATTTTATTTTTCTGAATCGGTGAAGCGCAGATTAAAATAGGTTTAAAATAGGATAAAATATATTTAAAATAGAGTGCAAAATAGAAATAAAATAATAAAGTAAAGTGAAACATTGGTAATAAAATAGATTTTAAATATACATAAAATAGGTTAAAAATAGTCGAAAATACATATAAAATAGTGGATCAACTGCAGTATATTAACTAAAAATAGTAATAAAATAGTTTTAAAATATGAATAAAATACTGATAAAATAGTAATAAAATAGTAGAATTTAAAATAGTGATGAAATAGCGAACAAAATAGTAAAAAAATAGTTCAAAATTCTTATAAAATAGTATAAATTTAAAATAGTAATAAAATTGTAATAAAATAGTCAGAAAGTAGTAATAAAATAGTTATAAAATAGCAATAAAAGAATAGTAAAATAGTCATAAAATAGCAATAAAATAGTCAGAATGTAGCAATAAAATAGTTATAAAATAACAATAAAATAGCTATATAAAAATAGTAGCAATGCAACATAGTTACTTTATAAAGTAATAAAATGGTAGTATGATAATTAAAACCAGTTAAAAAATAGTAATGAAATAATATCAAATTAGCTGAAAACTAGCAATGCAGTACCATGGTTGACAGGTATATTTATCATTTAAAATTGTATAAAATAATACACATAAAACAGTTTGTATTCTTATTAGCTGTCAATGCTAGGTTGTGGCAGTTTAAGGCCGGCAGGGGTGAATGTGGCAGTTTAAGCAGTGTCAAATCAATGGCATTGTTTACCACAGTCAGAGTTACCAACGTTCGAGTAACTGTAAGGAATCTATTACACAATTGGGTTTCAAATCAATTGCAGGATGAGCAGTCTAGTAGTCTACTAGCAGTTAGACCCATGCCACCAAGCATCTTGCAGATCAAGCAGTTATTGCCAATACATGCCAGCTTAATTGTCAGTATTAAAAGGTGAAAAATGGGCAAGCAGACCACAGTCGATAAGCAAACTTGTCTAGTTTGAGACCTCAGAGTTAAATATTGTGTGCAGAACTTAAAGTAGGGAGTGTTAAGGAAAATTACATCTAAATATGTCAACATGAAACATCATGGGCATGAAACATCATGAGTCTAGCTGGACACTTTCCTTGGCAAATAAAATTGTCCAACATTAGGCAAGATACAGAAACATTTAAATATTAACAAACTGCTGAAAATTGGGCACTTCGCAGTGAAATGGGTAATTTTATTTAAAAAAACAAACATCAGTTCACCCTTGTCGTGACTTGCCGGGGTGTCTCTAAAGATATATAAAATGTAGCCCAAAGGTTGTTACATATATTATTAAGCAGATCATGCAGGTGGTATAGATAAATGTATTCATATATTATAAACTTTGAACAAGCAAACAAAGGACTTTGACTGTTTCCAGTTAGAGCACTTCCATAATCAAGTTGCCACACAACAAATTGATCAAATTGACATTTTTACCTATTAACCGAACCACCCGGCATTAAAAAATTCAAGCATGGCATACAAAGGAAATTGAAATTAAACCTCTATACCCATTCCATTGATATCCTAGTGCATTGTACTATTACCCTCTGATGTTAGACATCATAAGTTGATGGTAAAATCAAACAGCACTGAAAGAATCCAGCTTTGATGCAACCAACACCTGGTGTTAGACTGAGGGTGAAAAAAAATTAAAGTAGGGTATATAAGTGCTATAATGGTAAAGTGCACGAGACATTCCTTTTCCGGTTGATAATTTCAGCAAATATACTACATAGATATAAGTAGAATATAATATAATGACATGTCTTGCAAATATAATGACATATCTTGTGAAACACTGACCAGTGAAGGTGAATCATATTTGATTCAAAACATACAGTTTTTATAAATTGTGTGTTAATTACTGATTTACTGTATTTATATTATATATTTTATATATATAATGCACTCCTTATTCAAAATAACTTTAATTTATTCTATGACTATTGTAACTGAGACATGCACATTTAGCTGGGATATGCCTAGGTATTTATAAGCACATAAAGAATTGAGGATTGAAACTTGAGTAGATGTCAAGCTATAATATATTATTTAATTTTGATACAAGAAACACTGCCACTGCAGCACTGCTCACTGGAATCTATCATATACACAACTATTAACTATTTGGCATTAGTTACAATAAACATAATTTAATATAAAGACTGAGTCAAATGTAAGCTTTGAATTAAACTATTGTTTTATATCATCGTTTTAAATATTATCGCGGCAAATTCAAATTTTAAGCCGAAACATCAAGCACGTGCATTCTCAAAATTCACGAATGAAGATTGAAGTAGAAAATATTTCCCTTCAAAATTGCTCTATTATACACAAAACATAACAAGATTCTTAGCTGGATATTACTCAGTCATCCCTGATGTTTCATCTTCGCTTATTAAGGCTTCATCGGCTCGAAATATCGAGCGAAATATTGTAACTTATACTTCGAAATAAAGTTTGTTCGTTCACTGCAACCAGGTATATCAATCATGTTTCGCTCGCTACTCTGGTTTAAATAAATGATTACAAAGCCCAGTCGAACATCAAAGGCTATCAAACACGTGCATTCTCAAAATTCACGAATGAAAAAAGCAAATGTTTCCTTTCAAAATTGCTCTATTATACATAAAACATAACAAGATTCTTACCTGGAGATTACTCAATCATCCCTGATGTTTTATTACGCTTATTCACGGTTAATAAAGCTTTATCGGCTCGAAATATCGAGCGAAATATTGTAACTTCGAAATCACGAACTGTTATAAAAAATATGGCGGGGTGTAAATTCACTTCCACTTTCAAAAAAATAATTTTCCTTCCAACAGCTCAAAACTTCCTTATTTTTGACAAAAATTCCTTTCATGAAGATGAATTTTACCTAGTTTAAGGTGGCTCCCTACAGTTCTCTAAAATTCTAGGTATTTTGAGTATCGTTCGCTTTGAACCGAATTTATATTAGATACACTGAAGAAGAGGCAATATGATCATTTCCAGGAACGTTCAGAAGCTGTGTGCTGCCATTTATGAACAAATTAAAACAGTGTTTGTGTTGCCATGGCAACCGTGACGTTTAATCTTTTGCACTTTTATTGTCTAATTTCACAATAAATGGACAATATCTATATTTTCCTTCGGTGAATTTTTCTGAAATTTTTGTTGAAGATTTATGGTCCATACAGGAAAAACATATCAAAATTTGAAGGGAATTTGTAAATAAGTTTTCGAGATATTCGTGAATGAGGGTTACAGAAAAAGTTATTTGTAGAATTTCTTAAAATGTAGATATGTTGTACCACTCGTCTTGTATAACAAAAATACAAAGTTTAAAAAAATTTTACCGAAGAAAACACGAGAAAATCATCGCTAAAATCGGCGTTGCCAGCATGAAAAAAAAATCGACTCGACATGAGCACGATCTGCGCATGCGTGTAATTGTAGTGTGTGATTTATAGTGATTTCAACTTTTTGGCTTACAATACATAAGAAAACAGATATTTCTGACTTGTTTGACATGAAAATAAAATATTAATCTTGAAAATACTAATAAAAACACTATTATAGGCATTGTATTAAATCCAGTGTTAGTTTACATTTGTTTTTGTTGTTAAAATCGGTGTGAAAACTTTTCAAAACATCGAACTACAAGTTTAACTTTTCATATATTAAAACAACTCATAACTGTTTTATTTGATTTAGAAGATAAAACGATACCTGTGAATTGAATTAATTGACAGAACTTAATATAAGTTTCGGCAACAGTCCACTACTGTTCAAGAGTTAATAGAAGACAGTATCATTTCAATTTTACAGCTCACAAAACAACAAGTTGAAAATTTTGAGCAATATGAAAGACAATACTGAACGTGGATACGTAAAAACACACTAAAAGATGGGTTAAACTAGTTAATAACATACGTACTGTTCGAATTCAGAAAAAATTAGGATTATAATGAAAAACTGGAGCTTTCTTTGTAGATAAAAACGCCAAAAAACTTCCCACGGCTTGTTTCAATATTTTTGCCGAACAGTAAACACGACGATTCCACTCGCAGCTCGCGAGGATGAAGTCTGATCTATATAAATCGTATTTAAACTGTACTAACTGTAGGGAGCCACCTTAATTTATCCTGAATGACGGTGTATTTCTCGGGCGGGAAACACCATGAACGTCGCAATTATAAATTATAATTTAATTATAAAAAACTGCAACAGGAGGCTTGAGGTCATGCCTCAGAAATTTTTCAGATTTTCCATTCCCCAGGAGTAGGATTTGGATTTTCGATATTTCCTGACGCGAATTTGCTTCGGAATTGCTATAATCTTAGGATTTATTAGAAATAACGTAATATCCTTATTTGCTTGCTGAAAACAAAATTCCTTGCCGTTTCCTAGTAAATTTTATTTCTTTTTGCAAAGAAATTTCCTTGCAAGTGGAAGCACTACATGGGATGACCAGTGGGGATGACGCTGTACGCAATAGTTGAAGCCTCCTCCTTTTCTCACCCTCCGCCCCCTTCCATTATTAAGTATTGGTCCCTTATCTGTGTAAATGTAAAATACAGTTCCATTTTATTTCATTTTGCTATAAGTAGGAAAATTCCGTATGTTTTAATTTAAATAGACTATTTTATACATACCTGCAAATTGTAATCCTGAATTCCTGTAAATGTAAAGTAGGATTAAAATAGTGTATTTTATTCTATTTTGCAAATTAGGGAAAGTAAATAGGTTTAAAATAGTATATTTTATCCCTATTTGAAAAATGTGGCATTTTTAAAAATGTGAAATAGGTTTAAAATAGTCTATTTTATTCTGTTTTACGTATTCTGAAAAATAAATAACTTTAAAATACTATATTTTATATCTATTTTAATTTATGTAATTTTCTGCACGTGCAAAATATGTTTAAAATAGTCTATTTTATTGTTATTTTGCTAACTATGAAAGAAAGATAGGATTAAAATAGTATATTTTATTCCTGTTTGAAATTTGTGCATTTAACTTGCAATGTAAAATAGGATTTAAACAGCCTATTTTATTTTATGAGTTTAAAAATAGTATATTTTATATCTATTTTAATTTCTAACTGCTTTTTAGTGAAGTAAAATAGAATTTAAATAGCTATTTTAAACCTATTTTTTCCCTGAAGCTCTGGAAAATAGTATTAAAATATGTGATTTTATTTCTATTATCTATAAAAATAGGAATAAAATAAAATAAAACATTAATAAAATATGGCTCTTTCGTTTGGTGAAATATTATGACAGAATTAAAATAGGGTTGGTTCTGAATAAAATAGCATAAAAATAGGGGTGATAGTAATAAAATAGTTTTAAAATAGCAATATAATATAGTTGTTTTCGCAAGGGTCTATTATGCGTACGCGTCGAATGAGAGGCATAGCGCTAAATTATTTATAAGCAATAGATGAATTTAAAAAAATCAATATAATAAAAAAGGGAATCAATATTTAATACTAATACACTGAAATTATATGCTGTCTTGTTTAGTTGTTTTCATATACGCAAAGGGCCAAAGGCCGTCGGATTTTAAAGCAATTATAAAATCAATATTTAAAACAAACTTACTTTCATTAACGTCGGCTCCGTTCTTTTTGCCGACTCTTTCGCCCTTTCTTTCTGAGAAAGCTTTTGAAATTTACAAAATCTTGCAAAAATGCGAGCAAAAATGAAATATATTTGCAAGAAATTTATCAATCATCAAATCACAAATCAAGAAATGTTTGCTATTTCGCTGTCGTCATGCAGTCATTATAATGCGAACTTTAAATTGGACCGATCAGTGTCCGCTTTTCATGAGAGTCCGCCATATTTTTGAGATCAGCGAGGATGACCACCCACCGAATCACTCACAGTAACCTACGCCCGCGCTCATTGATGAACTTAGACTTGGCTAATGATTTCGTTTCCCCGGGTGTAAATAGCCGGGGGAAATAGGACCCTCGCACGGAGCTTCGCGCCGTCGGCTTGGGGATAACTGAATAACAATGTACCTTCAGACTCATCTGATAACCAATGTAACTATACTGTATGCACATATATGTAAAAATCTATCCAAACAAACAGGCATCACACTTCAGCAAAAATTTATTAAACAATTCGTTTAACTCAAAACATGTTGAAGTCTGTTTCGAAATACAACCATTCCTTGCGAAGATATCATGACATGACTCAAATTTCTAAAAATCGGCAATTTCTCCTATTTTTACTAAACAAAATGGCCAATTTTTCGACATTTGTACCGCTATATCTTCGCGAGAAGTAGTCGTATTTACAAACAGAGCTCAGTTTTATGACTCTTTCAATGTCGTCTATCGAATGAGTGCATAAAATTACCAATAGCTAACTGTTAATTTTTTGGCGCCAAGTTTGTGGCGTCATTTTCCCGCCATAAAGTAGCAATTCCAAAAACAAAAAACATACGTTTTGTAAGAATGATATGTTTTTTTTTTTGTTGTTTTTTTTTAACAACTTTATTGGTTAATATTTATAAATATGTACAAATACATTTAAAAATAACCAATCGGCAAAGGCGCGAACGGGACTGAAGTACCCATGCGAGGCGCCTTCGCGTTAAAATATAACGTTAAAATAACATAGGTCGACATAAGACTAAAATAGTAAATTATACTGTATGTAAAGCCAATTCTCAATGGCAAGAACAGTCACGAGACAGTGTCCATGTGCACGGGAAGTCTATGTCAAAGGATGCATTGAATAAAGTCAGGTATGTTTGCTTGAGTAATTGTTTAAATGATGAGATGTTGGAAAAGCCATGCACAGGAGCTGATTTGCAAATAGTGTTCCAGAGTTTGACAATCCGGTTGTAAAAGGATGCCTGAAAAGCGTTTGTCTTACAACGTGGAGCTTTCATAACTAAAGGAATCTGGCTGTGTCTGGTGCGGCCATGGCCTATAAATGCAATATATTTATTGACGTTCACGTCGATGTACCCATATAGGGCCTTGTAGAAAAAGGTTAGATCTTTGATTTCTCTGTCGTAGCATAAAGGCAATAAGTGGAGCAACTGCAATCTTTGGTGGTAAGACATTTCTTTGCCTTTGTAACCGAAGATCCATTTGGTAGCTCGCCTCTGTACTCTTTCAAGCTTGGCTTTGAGCATGTCCTGCGCCGGGGACCAAACTTGGGTAGCATAACATAACTGTGACTTGACAAGAGATAAGTATAATGTCCGTCTCACTTGAATATCAGTTAACAGTGGGCAAGTTCTCTTAAGAAGACCTAATAACTTGTTTGCCTTTGCAACAATTACAGATATGTGATGATGCCAGGTGAGTTTGGATGATATAGTAACTCCAAGATCTTTCTCTTGCTGAACGCGGGTTAATATGGCAGAACCAAGTTGGTAATCGTAAACCACAGGATTTTGCTTGCGTGTAATGGTGAGAACTTTACATTTTGTGCTGTTGAATTTCATATTGCTCTGCTGGCTCCAGATGTTAATGTTGCTGAGGGCTTGCTGTAAACCCTCGCAGTCAGTCAGAGACGAGATGTTTCGATGTAATTTGGTATCGTCCGCGAACAGTGCTGTATTGGTACCATTTGGAATAATTTCAGGGAGATCGTTAATGAATATAACAAATAATAAGGGACCCAGGATACTTCCTTGAGGCACCCCGGAGGTAACAGGGACCCACTGGGATACAGCACCGTCGATCACAACCCTTTGAGTTCGACCGTTCAGGTAGTCAGTGAACCAGTCCAGGAGTCGTCCAGCCACGCCGTAGCATTTTAGTTTCTCAACAAGTATTTGATGGTCAACCGAGTCAAATGCTTTGGCAAGATCAAGGTACAAAACATCCGACTGGGTGTTATTGTCAAGATTTTGACCAATGTTGTGAAGTACCGAGAGCAGTTGTGTTATACATGAACGCTTTCTCAGAAATCCATGTTGTAGTGGCGAAATTAGTTGAATAACGTCAGCGTACATGTGATTGTAGACGCAGCGTTCCATGACTTTACTCACAATTGATAGCAGGGAAATAGGTCTATAATTTTCGGCTGGTTCTTTGGAGTTTTTCTTGTGGACAGGCGTGACGTTGGCAGATTTCCACTCGGAAGGAAAGCGACCGCAAATGAGAGAGTGGTTGAAGATGGTACAAAGACTTGGTGCAATTTGTTGACAACATTCCTTCAAGAGCCTAGAGGGTATCCCGTCTGGGCCGCAGGCTTTTGTTGTGTCCAGGGAATTTAGACAATCCGAGACCTCTTCGACACAAAGGGTAATGTTGGATAGTAGCATGTCCGTCTTTAAAGGAAATGAGTGGCTTGATGTAACTTCATTGACCGCATTATCAGTGCTTGGATGTGAGAACGTTGAAGAGAAATATTGGTTGAAAAGGTTTGCTTTTTCTGATGCAGTTTTAGCTGTGGCACCGTCATATGTAATTATGGTGCTTGGACTAGTCCGATGATGGAGAATGGCTTTGTGATAGCTCCAAAAATGCTTAGGGTTACTGCTGAGCGAGTCTTCAACTTTAGCTAGGTACTCGCGATGTTTTCTTTTGATGAGACTCTTGACGTTTTGAGTAGCTGTGCGTAGCTTTAGCTTTCTTACAACGGTTTTCGATTCTCGAAATTTTCTCAGAGCAACATATTTCTTACGAATTAAGTGACGCACTCCTCCGTCGATCCACGGTGGGGAATTGGTGTCCTTGATTGTTTTAACGGGAATGAATTTGGCTACTGCTTTTGAAAACAAATTCTTCCATTTTGACCAGCAAACATCAATATCGTCTGAAAGATCAATGTCCAGGGGTTCACGAAGAAGGAAGCTGCGTAGGTCATTGAAATTCCCATGCTTATAATTGTAGGTCGTACGCGTAATTGGCTTTGCTCGTTTAAATCTTAATTTAACCCGAAATTCTATAATGTGATGATCTGTCGGGAAATTATGTTCTTCAGGAGAGACTGCAGTAACATTTTCGATAACCTCGGGGTGGTTACACAATAATAGATCAAGCTTATTACCAGCGATATGGGTAGGACCTTTTATGGATTGATGAATGAAATTGTCGTCCACAAAGTTACAGAAAATGTCATCATCCGCGAGTCCTCTGGCATTCAGCGGTGCAGACTGATCTTCAGACCACGAAATGGTGGGTAAGTTAAAGTCTCCCAGCAGGACGATGCAACTGGACTCAGGGGAGTCTTGAAGTGAAGAGTTAAGTTGGTTTAGAACGTTGGGCGGGGATTGAGGAGGACGATAGAATGTATACAGGAGCAATGGCTTACTACAACTTTTGTGAATTTCAACAGCGATTAGCTCAATGTTCTCCCTTTCGAGGTCTTCCCGACGGCGGCTTTCTATATTTGTTCTTACGGCCACTAGCACACCTCCACCGATCTGCGCTTGTCTGTCGCGGCGGTGGATTGAATATCCAGGAAGCAATTCATTGTTTAGAACAGAATCATTTAACCAGGTTTCACAAAGACAGATGATGTCATATGTTCATGGGAAATATCATATAAATATATCATATATCATATATATATATATATATATCATATATATATATATCATATATATATCATATGATGATGTCATATGTTCATATGTCATATGTATATGTCTATGTTCATGGGAAATTTTGTAGAAACAGAATGAAAATTAAAGAAGGTGAAGCACGTTGACGCTTAGCCATGCATTTTTGTCAGGCGTGGAATATTACTAATTCTGTGATGTTCTTTCAAGCTGTGGTGAAATGTTTGTCTACAGTAGACTTGTCTCGATCAAAATTCTGTTCATTAGGGAATAGGTCCATTTGCTAATGACTGATTTACTCATAAAATTCGAGGGACGCAGAAAATTTTGGAGAAACAAACCTCAGACTCCCAATTGCGATAGGTCCTATACGCCTATGGCCGATTCACTTTTCCACAGCCCGAAAGGGCGCTACTTTTATTGACATCACTTCGATGAGTACATGTTTAAAATTAAACCATTTATGTAAATTCATCCTTAAACTATTTATTTAAATTCAGCCAATTGAAATACCTACCTTGCCCAATACATACGTAAAAAACAGCAAATTTTAACTTTTCTCCCCCAATCAGTCAAATTCATGTTTTCCCGACTTTGAAAACATTTTGCCTTCTGGAATATACCATTTTATAACACTCGACTGAGGGCAATACATTGCCCAAAAAGCGGAAATAGATCGCCCGAAAAAATGGCGGTTCCCGAATTTTGGGGGCTGCAACCCCCAACCTCCCTTTGGACTTTAGTTCTACGTACAGGTGTGCAAGTTGTTGTTGTGAGTATTTAGAAAGAATACAATATATTTTGGAGTTGTACTTTGATTTAATAATAACCGTATAGGTTAAGACACAACTCTGGCGACGAAGATTGGATTCTTAAAGTTTAGAGATGAGCGATACCGACGAGCGAAGTCCAGCAACAAGCCATTAACCTCCCAATGCGGAAAATTCAACACAAGTTACACTGCAAACAAGTTCCCCAAGAAGCGGTTTACCGCCGTCTTCACCCTTTGATCCGATCGGAAACCCCTCTACTGTTGGGCAAAGATGGAAGGAATGGGTAAGCGATTCGAAAATTTATTAATAACTTAAGAGAGTACGATTCAACGATACGACGTGGAATATTAGTGTTAACATATGTTGGGGAAGCTACAAACGATATATGTGAAGTTTTACCTGATACTGGAATAAAGTACGAAGCAGCTGTGAAATGTTTATCCGAGTATTTCCCCCTCTCGAAACAGAGATGTCGCGTTATTTTCGAACGTGAGCTAACACAAGGAAATGACGAGAGTATTATTATCGACATTAGAAAACTAAAACAGCCGATTGTGGACTTACTTATGACGATTCTGAAATAAAAACGCAAATAATTCATCAAACCCGAGATGTACGGCTACAGAAAAAAGCCCTTCGCGAAGAAATGGATTTGAAAGACCTTTTAATGTTCATACAATCATTAGAAATCACCGACGAGGAAGTAAAGCGACTGGAAAACAATATGAACAGACGAGTGTAAATACAGTGAAAAAGAACAGACAACACGTGCAATATCCAAATAAATATGGGAACAATCGCCGGGGACGTTTCTCGCAGAACTCAGAAAAACAACAGGATTCAAAGAAAACAAGTTGAAATTGTGGGGGTGCATTTTCTCATAAAAATGTAGTGCAATCCTGCCCAGCCCAGAGAAAAGAATGCCACAATTGTGGAAAGACTGGCCATTTTGCCAAATTTTGTAAGTCAGCAAAGAAATCGGTCAAAAACATCAGAAAGATCGAACAGCTTGAGAATAAATATGATAATTGTTTCACGCTTTCATCCACCCCAGCTGAATCACCAGAAACCCAAATTTTAATCGGTGATACCAATGTAAAAGTTTTGGTTAACTCTGGTGCCTCTGTTAACATTGTTCATCATAATAACATTTTCAATCAAACTTGGAAAAACAACCACAGCATTCACTTACGTGCTTATGGTTCTGAAGAACCGATAGAGCTTGCCAGTCAATTCAAAACCACCATTCAGTCTTCCAACCTCGTACCCAGGATTTTTCTTTGGGAAAGACCCTGGCAACAACTGGTCACGTGGCTCCCACATTTTGGGTGCTAAATTAGAATTATACTATTGGTAGGGTGAGAGAGGAGGGTATTTGTCGCGTTCTAAAACTTGCAACTTTGGGTGATGAAATATAAATTTGCAACAAGAAATCGTGTAGAGAACTCTTAAATTAATATTTATATCGTGTTGTCACATTATAATCTAGTGTTGAGTTACAATTCAAGGAAGTTTTTTTTCTTAAAGTTGAATATTTCCAACTTTATATAGTCTATAGAAAACCCCGCGTTGGCGGCGTGGCAATAAGGCTACAAGAAAATATATATCTCAGAATCCGACCAATGTGGTTGTTATTTATTTTCAATAGTATAAAAGTCTATCCTGATCCTCGGACCAAAAGAATTTATTTATTGATGAGATGTGGAATTGCAACGAAATAGCGAGACTGTTTTCATTTCCGAAATATCGCCAACTGTATCCAGATTGTCGATATATATAAATGCCTATTAAAAACTTAAAGCGCGTCAAAAGACTATAAATTCCCTTGGCATTGCTGAAACTCAACGATAATGGTATATGTCAAAGAATAGCTGTCTGTTGAAAATCTACGGTATTAAAATCATACATCAAAGATAAGTCAAACGGCAATAGTCAATATATTACAGTTTTATGACTCGATCTCTCAATGTCGTCTACCGAATAAATGCATAAAATAACAATACCTAATTGTTAATTTTTTAGCGCCAAGTTTGTGACGTCATTTTCCCGCCGAAAATGTAGCAATTCGAAAGACAAAAAACATACAATTTGTAAGAATGACATGTTCTATGTTCATGGGAAACTTAGGCATGCATTTTTGTCAGGCGTATTCCGAAGTTTCGTTGGGAAATATTGTAAAATTCGGATGATATAGCCCTGCGAAGTTTGCCGTTTTTCAGTCATTTTGTATTACGCGCGGGAAATTGATACTTTTTTCAGAAAGCGATATCAATTTCCCGTGCGTAAATAAAAATGACTAAAAAACGCCAAACAGGGCAATATTATCCGCATTTTACAACATTTCGCAACGAAACTTTGTGATGCTCTTTCAAGCTGTGGTGAAATGTTTGTCTAGACTTGTCAGCTACATCAAAATTTTGTTCATTAGGGAATAGGTCGACATTAATATTTCTTTTCCCTAAAGGAGGAGTTGGGAGGGAGGTCGCATTGTAATTTTTTTTGCGCGTTAGCTGCATGCGGATATTATTTGACAGCCGTTTACCGGATGGAGCGGAGGTGACAAAGACGCCAACATGTGACGCCAACATGGTTTCCTCGGAATTTTTGCCACGATTAGCCTAAACCATTTATCTAAATTCAGATCATGAGTGCATTGGCAAGAGTCCTCGTTCCGAGACTTTTGTCAAAATGGATGAGGCGTTTGGGTCAAAAGTGGTTTAACAACGTGTTTGAATCATACACTATTCATGCATATATTATAATATCTTCACTGTTTTCGAATAAATATATAACACTGGAAAGTAAAATTTCCTCTTCAAATGATATCTTTCTACAATATATTATGTATTAATGTCTGCTTCCGAGCGAAAAATAGTTTGGTTTATCCGAGTTAGATCTAGAATCTCAATGTTTCCCCCGCAAGAGAACATTGAGATTCAAGGGAACAAAACTATTTTCCAACAGAACATACAGACATTAATAAATTCTTATGTTATATAGCATTCAAAGAAAGTCATACAACAGTTGTATTTCATGACAAAAACTCTATATAGTGTAAAGAATTTAAAATTGAAAGAACCTACTTAAACAGTTTCAGTAGCAAATCCTGTTTTGCCTTCTGTGTACTTTTCTTCTCTTTTACAATCTAAATTTTAACACAAACTTGGAAAATCTTAGTTTATAAATTTGCGAGTTGTGCCGACATTTTGTTTATATGTGCACGCAGTCGACGGGCGGAGCGGTCAACAATATTTTACTTGCCCGGCGGGATACATTGAATTTGTTTAAGTCTTAAGGCTCGTGACAATAAATTAGCCAATCACGTCTAGTGTTTACCTAGCTATATATAACAACAATAGATATACAATTATCTAGTTCTCAGTGTACGTAGCTCTATTGCCCCAGGTGGTTGACGTCTTCCTGAGCTTGGACGTCCACAGATTCGCTGAAAAAGGTTTTTGAAAGCCTCTCTGTATGTTTGGTCCAGACAAGCATAAATTATTGGATTGCATAGACTGTTAAAGTAAGGAAGTCTGGTTATTACTAATATAGTTTCGTCATCTGAACGAAATACTAAATGCGGAGCGTAGTACATAAATAATATATAAATAAAGTAAGGCACCCAACAAAGTATGAAAACTCCAACGACAACAAATAACACTCGGATAGTCTTCAGATTTTGACGAAGGGCACTTTGTTGGTTTCGATCTTGAAAAGTTTGTCCCAGTTCGCCATTTCGCCGCATCTTTTGCCGTTTATGAACAACAACAAAAATGAGAGCGTACATGATCAGTATGACTGCGGTGGGTAAAAAAAACGCGCTTACTGCCAGAAAAGTATAGAATCCTTTCTCTTTGGCGTTATCGTAAGGACAATCAAAAAATCTGACAGTAAGCAAGATCCCCCTGCTTCCTGAATGAGGAGTGGCGGCGTAGGTGGCAAAGGCAGTTGAGATGAACCAAATGATAAAAATTATTTTTAATGATTTCGAGGTTGTCATTCTGGCTCTATACTGAAGTGGTTTCCTCAGTTTCAGGTATCGATCGAAACTGATGAATGTCAGTGAATAAATAGATGCTGTTAACGCGAAAGTATCTAGCCACACCATAAAACGACATATATGAAAATTTGTAACTTTCGATTCAGCATCGAGCTGATACAGCCTCAGTGGTTCCAAAATCGTACCAACCAAAAGATCAGCGACAGCCAGGCAAACAATGAAATATTTATTTGGTTGATGAAGACTTCTCTCTCTCCAGGTCACCACCAAAACCAAAGTATTTCCAAAAATGGTGAACATGGCGAAAATAATGAGTGTCATTTTCTCTGCTAATGCTAAATCATTCATGTTCAGTCGAATCAACGTCACTGCAAAACTTGATCCTAAGGAATAGATAAGAATACCAGAACAGTCAAACAAATCCTAGCAGGGTTCAGGGTTCAGTGTGCTCATGTACTCGTCAGGTCTACGTGTATGACTACGTGCATGACTTGACAGACAAATCAGCAGACATGCGTGTTTCGGCGTTTTGCGCCAAGGCAATGTATGCACAGTGTATACAGCTATTTCAATTAAGGTTGTCCCCGAGCAAAGCGAAAAAGTCGAATACGAGCGCGAAAGGCTGCTGGGAATCGCTAAAAAATTAATGAATTTATTAGCGATTCCCAGCATTCTTTCGCGCTCGTATTCGACTTTTCCGCTTTGCTCGGGGACAATCTTAATGAAACAGCTGTATGTGATGTAATGTATATAGGTGTTTTGATCTTGTAATGTATATAGGTGTTTTGATCTTTGATATATATATATATATATATATATATATATATATATATATATATATATATATATATATTTGGGTTATATATATTTGGGTTAGGGTTAGGGTTATCTTGAACAAATTAGTAGCAATTTAGCATAATTGTTTGTAACCTATATAATATAGACGTAGTTTTATCGTTTTAGTAGAACCGACGAAGGTCTTAGTTGTTTGACCGAAACGTCTTCCGATATTTTAATATTTTTAAAATAAATTTTTAACCAGTTTCAACCTTCTAAGCTTTATTTTTAGCTTCCAAAAGATGTCTTCCACTGGTTGCAATTTTAACATTTTTCGAAATATATATATATATATATATATATATATATCACATATTTGTACCGAGTATCGTATGCCGAGACCCTAGTTTAAACCTTGTCCCATGAATAATAACTATGAATCATATAATATACCCGTGAGAATAACCTTGCGTAATAATACCTTAAGATATAAAACAATGAATCACAATAACCTAATATTGATTCCTCATACTAATCTCACGACGAAATGCAATGATAGTAATCGAATGTTTGTTCCAAGTTTTATATTTAACAAATATAAAACATTTTCCGTGTTGATATACAGTTATATCAACACGAGTAGAATTGGGAAAACGAGAAATTGTATGGAAACACGACGCCCGAAGAGCGGAGTGTTTTCATACAATTTCGAGTTTTCCCAACTTCCACGAGTGTTGATATAACTATATATCAATACGGAAAAAATGTTTTATATTTTTTTTTATAATATAGCAATGTCAAAAGCCCGAAGGATAAGAAAAATTTCTGTGTTTACAAGCGGCAGAAAATTTCCCGTGTTGACATTGAGTTATATCAACACGGCTCTTAGCCAATCAGCGTTCAGAATTTACAAATGCTATATTATAATATCAAAGGTAATGTCCCTGTCACCTAAAATTAATGAAGTACGTCTAGTTTTCAAGAAAACTGGAGTTTATATTGCTGTTTATACAGAAACGTGGCTAAAGCATGTTATTCCTGACTCTGTAGTGCACATCCCATGGTATAATATAATTCGAAAAGACAGAGTTGGAAGAACACATGGCGGAGTTTGTGTTTACGTTCAAAACCAAATTAAGGTTGAAATCCTGTCTAATTTAATTAGTCCATATTTTGAGGTCCTTTGGTTAAAACTGCGCCCGAGAAAACAGCCTCGAGGGATATCATCAATTGTTCTTGCTGCGATATATCACCATTCAGGTTCTGATAACCTAGCTATGATTGACTATCTCATTGACTGTCTAACCAGAGCCGAAGCTATGCATTCAAACTGTGGAATCATTCTCATGGGTGACCTCAATAGATTAAGGACCTCCAGTATATCTCGTTTGTTTAAATTGAAGCAACTTGTAAATTTTTGTACTCGAGGTGAGAGAACATTGGATGTAATTTTGACTAATAGCCTATATCTCAATTCTTCGATAATCCCGAGAAAATGGCACCCTTTGGTCTATCTGACCATTTACGATATCGCTTTTCCAAAGATCAGAAATATTAATACGAATAGACCAAGAGTAGTTAAATCACGTGACATTAGACCAAGCAACAATATGGCCCTTGGGAGAGTTCTTTCAACAATTGATTGGTCGTGTTTGGATGTAATTAACTCTTGTGAGGGAAAGGTTGACTTTTTTAACAAAATTGTATCGGATTCTCTTAATTTAATCATGTCGATAAAAATCAGGACTATACATAATAATGATGCCCCCTGGATGTTCGACAAACTTAAACGTTCGATTAAGAATCGGCAGCGAGCCTTACAATCAGGGAACAGTATTGAATTTAAATATTATCGCAATGTAGTTAACATGGAACGAAAAAAATGCAAGTCCTCCTACTATGATTGCAAGATTAAAAACCTGAAACATGTTAAGCCCAGGAACTGGTGGAGTGCAGTTTAAAAAAGAAGTGGAATGGATACAATCACCAAATCTGATCTTCGCTCCAATTTACAAATTGATGACCTCGATAACTTAAGTGATATCGAGGTTGCAAATAAAATTAATGACAAGTTTCTGGAACCACTCCAAGAGTTCCAACCGTTGCAAATCACAGTACCAAACAACGACTCCATTTCAAATGTCCTCACAGTGTCTGATCTGGACGTCTGGAATTGTTTAAACTCACTCAATGCCTGGAAGTCAGGTGGGCCTGATAATATCCCGTCTTGGGTTTTTAACAACCTCGTACCCAGGGCTTCTGCGCTTATTGCTCTCAGAAGCCCTGGGATAATCCAAACGGGAACACCAAAGAACATTGGTGCCTCCGGAAGCGGAAGTAAACATTAGCTTCAGCTAAAAACGCTGACTGGGCATATTTTTACGCAAGGAAGTGAGAATGCATTATTTGTTGCAATTTATAATAAATTTGGACTTGCAAGACGTCTTAAACTGCTTCTCGTGTAGCTTTTGGAATTTAAATTCAGGAATGATCAATTTATAGATACAATTATGCGTAAAATAAGCCCTTTGGCGAGCAAAAGAACATCTTATATCGCGACAAAAGCATACCTTGTCACCGATATACAGAGGCTATTCAATAATTAAAGTATAAATATTTATACTCGAGTACAACCTTGGTCATTTCAGAGTCAACAAACTAGAAATCTTACTGGTAACATGGCTGGCTGCCGATTATCTTGGATTTGAGGGTTTTGAACAAGATATTGCAAGATTTAATTATGAATACACAAGATATACTGTACTGTAAACATGCATCTACTTGAAGAATGTAAAATGAACAGTGATGAGTGATGTAATATAATTCTGTATTTATTTGGAAAACCTTTACGGCAAATCTTGAGAATAATGAATTTGGGAATGTTGAAAATTAAAAACTGTCAGATAGCTGCATGGACAGCATGGTTAGAAGCATACATGTCATCGGATGAAACATCAACTTTTGTCAATTGCCAACTGAAATACATTTTAAATAATGACAGTTGATATTCTAGTATTGGAATGAACGGTGTTATAAGAACCAATGGTGCTGAACTAATTTGGGTTTATTATAAAATATTGTTTATCATTTAGTTCTGGCCATTAACCTTACCTAAGGGGAATTGGAATCTCCAGGAGGGGCCTGCACTAGTTTGAATAAGTGTGTTATTATGTAAAAATATATTGGGACTCCCAAGCTATCCATGTATACTATAGTACAATGTAGTCTTTTTAAATTCTAGTTGGTAAACTGCCATTTGGGGGGGGGGGGCTATTTTAATGTATTTTGGTGATTTGAAATAACCATTCAGTTAACACATGTTCAACTCTACTTAATTGCAAACAAGTCAGGAACATTTAAAATATTTTGACATCCCCCCCCCCTCTGGTTACACCAGTGGAATTGACTTGAGCCTTTTAGACCTCTGGATTTTAGTTGCAACTTAGAACAGTATTCTGACATACAGTGATGAGTTGTGTTTGTAAGAAAGTTTAAAATTTGTGCAAAAGCATTTCTCAAATGGGTCGTTCCAGAAAAGATCCACACTCCCCCACAGAGGAAATTTCTGCTGTCTGGAGGGGGAGGGGGAAAAAATTGTTTCTGATAATAGTAAATGTATTAGGACGTCCAAAGGGGTAGGAGGGATTAACTTTCAATTTCCTCTGTGGGGGTGGTATGGGTGTTTTCTGGAATGATCCAATATAACAGTGTTTTTTTTTTCAAATCTAATCAAGCTGTCAAACTGTCAATCTTGTACATGGGGAGAAGAAATTTTGGAGAAAGAAAAATTGTGACCGATCCGGTTGGGGGTCCACCTGTAAGCCTGGTCATAGGCGTACAGGGCGGGGGCCGATTGTTGGGCAGACTAGGCCAGTCGGGCAATATTTACTTCACAGTTGGGCAATATTGGCTTATTATAAAAATAAATACGAGAAATTATTCCCTCAATATTGGGGGAAATATGCTATATAATAGTCGAAAATTTAGTTCATTTTGATTAATAGTCATTTAATATATGCGCTGTCAACAGTTTCTTTATGGTATTAAGTAACAGATTACAATGTTTGTACATTAGAGATTTAGAGGCACTAATAGAGATCTTTAGCATAACTCCACTCCATATGCAAATGATCTATTATAACTAATTAACGTGCGGCAATTTTCAACGGTACTTTAATCATGACAACATGTATTGAATTTTATAATCGCGTAAAACGTTCACACTACACAACTTAAAACAGTTTTTCTTTCCAAACATTCCAGGTTAAAATGTTCATTATTAAATCACAGAGCAGTTGTAGTATGCCTCTAATACCAACGAGATTTCAAATTCTGTCACATGGTAGCGTCGCTGCTTTGTCTTAGGCGGTTCTTCGGAAAATAAACGGAACAGAAATCAGAATATAATTTACAAATTATCGGTCACTGTACCTTAAACCGATTAAAATTAGTCAAACTAAAATTATACCTTGTCCTTGCAACTCTATATCATCCTCATTACTCTTTTCGAAATCGAAGGGCCTCCTAATTGAGGCCATCACTTACATAGGCAAAGGATACTGAAAGAGAATAAAGTATAGGCGAAGAAACCACAGTTATATACATGCAGCGCGACGCAAGACACAACAAATAGAAGTACAGTAATTTCATTATAATTGAAGCTGATTCGTTTAACAATGCACTTTTACACTTGGGGCGTCCACACAATTGTCTACACCCAAGGCGTAATAGCATCCTACGAACGTTCGTTGGCTATAAATGAACAAAAGATAACGCGCTCTTTCTAAACCAATAAAAAATTTGGCCTTGGGGTTTAATATCTTTTATTCATTATTACACAAAACAACGGTAGTCAGAAGGTGAAGTGGGTTGACTGGATTTTTAATTGTGTTTCATTGTACATATATATAATTTAAACAGCATTTTTAAAGTTGAGTTAACAACGTCGGGGAAGACATGCCTAGACAGTATTTGCGAAATATCATAATCCGAGATTCAACGATTATTTTACCCTTTATTATTGCCATTCCACCTACGCCACCATATGTTTTTAACAAATATGAACAGATCATAAAATTACTCGTGAATTTTATGTTACTACTCGTGGATTTTCAAATCCCTTCCCCCGCAGATCTATGTAATATAATGTCTCGTCTATATCCTCAATTTCATGGTTTTACCTTCAGAGGGAGAGATATATTTCAGGCCATAGAAAATCAAAGATATCTATTTTGGTTGAATACAGGCGAGCTGCCCGAAACAATGCTGGGTATAACTGCGAATATATCAAGAAATTTGTTGAAGTTAACCAGCAGGAGTAGGGTCAGGCGTCGAATAAGATCTAGTAATCTTAGCAACATTAACAAATTATTACTAACATTAATGTGGCTTCGAAAATACCACTATGGCATTGTTATTCGACGTCAGCCGTTCTACAGTTTCACACATAATCCACAGCGTTTTCCGATCTTGTGGTGATTCTTCCATAACCAGGTACATTGGTCCACTGTCGATGAATGGAATGCTCTACGAGGAAATTGGCAAGTGTTCCCTGATGCTGTTTGCTATCTTGACGGAACACCACACGAGATATATCGATTCCAAGTAGAGCTCCAAAGGGAATTCTACAATGGCCATCGCCATTATCACCTTATGAACACACAACTGATCGTCGATAACTTAGGCAATATTGTATTTCTTCATGCTGGTTTCCTTGGAGCACAAAATGATGCTATCAATTTTCTTTTTATGGAACGAATCGGACTTGGAACTAATTTCGACATGCCCCCAAACCCATACCTTTTGGCAGACAAGGGATACGCCGACGTACATCCATTACTCACACCTTTTCGTGCCGTCTAGATTCGACGTTTGGCGATGCACGACCAAAGACGCGCATGACGTTTTAACCGTAGGCTGTCTAAATGCCGGGTAATTGTTGAACATATCATAAAACATGTACAGACATATCTTGCTGTTGGATGTCTATGGCGTCATCATCAATGGTTTCAGCCAGTGGTGGTGGAATTGGTGACCTTTTTAGCTCAAAGACACGTTGTGTTATTTGATGACATTTGACAACCAAAAATGTGCCCACTGTACTGTACTTGTATTGTTTAATAGTAATTATAAAGAAAAATATAATAGGTTTTGTTTGTGGAAACACCACGTAAATTTATTACTGCAAAGCTTAAAATGGGACGAAGTAACCATTTAAAGTATAAAATGGGACGAAGCAACCATTCATAAGTTCTCTCGCAAAATGAGAGAGTCAATTGAAATTGAGAAGCACAATACTATAGATCAGGAGGGAAAGCCACTAGATAGTACGTGGCGTGCTCTCTTTAATGTGCAAAATTAATTTCTCTTGTCTTGGATGCGCGCGCGTTAATTGGAATCACTTCACTACGTTTGGAATGACGTGGTTGATGTGCCGTTTAATTAAATTTCAAATGACGCGAGCCAACAGATCACGACACTTTTGTATATAAAAGAGCGTGTGAATTAAACAAGTCACATATTATTAGCACTGATGAAGATCCGGGCTTACGGATCGAAAGCTTTGCAGTAATAAATTTACGTGGTGTTTCCACAAACAAAACCTATTATAAAGAAAAAATTGTGTTGAATTAAAATTCTACATTATATGCACAAGCTTTTTTTTCTAAACTTTTTTTTTCAAAACTATTGAACTAAAATCGACGAAATCCTATGATATATGCGTGATTCATCGCCAGCTACGTTTTCCTTCAGTCTTTTTTTAATCGCCCACGTTGAAAATGAATGGATTTGGTAATATGTATGCGTATTGTTAGATCTATCCCAATGCATTATGCGGTAATTCTCGTTCTCATTATTAAAGTACCATTGAAAATTGGAGTATGTTAATTAGTTAAATTATATATTCATGCATATTAAGCATTTGCCACTATAGTAGATCATTTGCATACGGAGTTGAGTTATGCCAAAGATCTCTAATAACTAAGTAATAAATAGGGACTAATACAAACTCTGAGGCAGTGCACCCAGCATCCTCAAATTGGGAATAATTTGCAAATTTAGATATTTGTGTATAATTATTAATTTATCCTATTCCAATACAAAATGCAATAATATAGAACACACAATTTATCAAATAAAGGTAAAAAAGGTATTAAAAACTTTATTATGTAATATTTACATTGAATATCGTGGTTGAAGTTGTAGATTTATACTTGAAATTTCAACATTTTTCGAACGAGAAATGTTTGGCTTTATTATGTTAAATTTTTTACTTTGTTCGCCATTCTTGGCTTATTTACAAATACAAATAGTCCATTTCTTCTTTTGCTCTTTTCAAAATAGCCCATAATTTGGCATAAAAAAGTATTATCATGCAAAAACCAGCATTAACGTTGATACACTCCTTGTGATAGCAGCCATGTTGCCAAAATATCACCCGGTTAATGAATAACTTCCGGTACTTTCATTGTATTCGCATTGACGAATCAAATCACGTTCTGAATTGGATTATCCCAGGGCTTCTGAGAGCAATAAGCGCAGAAGCCCTGGGTACGAGGTTGGGTTCTTAAAGAATATGCAATGATTCTCTCATTACCAGTGATGAAAATCATAAACAGTTCCTACACTGAAAACAAACCACCCCAATTTGGAAGCAAAGTAAAGGTGACGCCAGCTCATGACATTAACCAACATCTTAGACCCATTTCGTTAACTCCTCTACTTTCTAAAGTCGCCGAGGAATTCGTGGTTATTAAGCACTTAAAACCCGCAATCCTTAAAGTTTTAGATGTAAATCAATATGGTGTTATTCCCGGCTCGTCCACAAACCAGGCGCTTATTAAAATGATTCATAAATGTTCGGAGAAAACAGACGGTGCAAGGATTGTTTTGGTTGATTACCAAAAAGCTTTCGATTATGTAGACCACACCATCGTCCTATCTAAACTGAAATCCCTCGGAATCCCTGATTCCACTGTTAGTTAGATTGCAGATTTCCTGAGTGACAGACAACAACGAACCAAATTGGGACACGACTGTTATTCGGAGTGGGGAATGTCCCAGCTGGTGTCCCTCAAGGAACCAAGCTGGGTCCGTGGTTATTTATATTGATGATAAACGATCTAAAAATACGTTGTTTAGACGAGGTAAAATTCGTAGACGATCTAACGGTATATGAAACAGTAAACAGATTTGGTTCAAGTGATATCCAACATGCAGTGTCCGAAATTAAAGAGTGGTCCGAGTCAAACATTTTCATGTTAAATGAAAACAAATGCAAAGAATTGCGGATAGACTTTGCGAAAAATAGAAATCCCTTTCCTCCTATTAAAATTAATGGTAAACCTTTACGAGCGGTGGAAGAAGCAAAATTACTGGTCTTACTATCGCGAACAATTTGAAGTGGAATAGTCATGTCAATAACATAGAGACAAAAAGTTCCAGAAGGATTTACCTTTTAGTGCAGCTGAAACGAGCAAAAGTCGCGATTCAAGATGTTTTACAATTCTATACCATATGTATCCGCCCCATTCTGGAATACGCTTCCACTGTTTTCCACTACTTTTTACCTAAATACTTGAGTGATGAAATAATGAAATTGAACGAGTACAAAAACGGGTTCTTCGAATTGTATATCCGAACTTACATTACGAAGATGCATTGATGGAAGCTGGGATGGAGTAATTTTACGCTAGAAGGCAAATTGCCTGCAATAAACTTTGTAATCAAATTTTAAATAACCCGAACCATAAACTTCATAATTTAATCCCTAAAATAGATACTTCATTAAATTACCAATTACGAAACAACAAGAAGATACATGTTCCGAAATTCTATACTGAACGTTATAAGAATTCGTATGTCATCGCTAGTTGTTTAGACATAAATAATCGTAATTCAACAAATTAGTGTTAGTTTTAATATTTATAATCTTCTTAGTAAGCCATAGCATAGGTTGTAATTTTTTAAATGTAATATTATTTGTACTCAGTCTTATTTATATTGTAATCACTTACCAATTCAGTATTTGTACTGCAAAAAGTGAATTATTAAACAATCTATCTATCTATCTATCTATCTATCTAAAAACGATATCGTCCCGGATATCGTTTTTTGTCCCGGATATCGTTTTTTGTCCCGGATATCGTTTTCTGTCCCGCTAAATTTCGCGCCTTGTCAAAACAAAGATGGCCGACTCGAGGTTCGTGTTGGTTGATGTTGACAGTTTTATCGAAGGAAACAAGAACGATAATACAAAACGAAAGACTTAAATTGTATATTATTTATATGAATGGTCTATTTATTTTCTAAAATCAAATTTGTGCAGTAAATGATGAATTTTTTTGAATTCTAAAATGATCCTATTTTTCAAAACTGTTTATTTTTGGGTGTCAAACCCTGATAAAGGTACAATTATATAATAAATAGGTTATCGTGCTCGGGATTCGGTGATATCAGTTTTATCGCACTCGGGACGATATCACAATTGTCCCTCGCTCGCTGCGCTCGCTCGTGACAAATGTGATATCATCCCTCGAGCGATAAAACTGATATCAACTTATCCCTTATATGATAACCTACTATATATATATATATATATATATATATATATATATATATATATATATATATATATATATATATATATATATATATATATATATATATATATAGGTTATCATATGATGGATGAGGTGATATCAGTTTTATCGCTCGAGGGATGATATCACAATTGTCACGAGCGAGCGCAGCGAGCGAGCGACAATTGTGATATCGTCCCGAGAGCGATAAAACTGATATCACCGAATCCCGAATACGATAACCTATTTATTATATACTTGTACCT
>CACRXK020000519.1:58026-78193 GCA_902702795.2 Paramuricea clavata
CATATAGGTTATCATATAAGGAATGAGGTGATATCAGTTTTATCGCTCAAGGGATGCGAGCGCAGCGAGCGAGGGACAATTGTGATATCGTCCCGAGAGCGATAAAACTGATATCACCGAATCCCGAGTACGATAACCTATTTATTATATACTTGTACCTTTATCAGAGTTTGACACCCAAAAGTAAACAGTTTTGAAAAAATAGGATCATTTTAGAATTCAAAACAATTCATCATGCATTTACTGAACAAATATGATTTTAGAAAATAAATAGACCATTCATATAAATAATATACAATTTAAGTCTTTCATTTTGTATTATCGTTCTTGTTTTCTTCGATAAACTCTCGACATCAACCAACACGAACCTCGAATCGGCCATCTTTGTTTTGACAAGGCGCGAAATTTAGCGGGACAAAAAACGATATCCGGGACAAAAAACGATATCCGGGACGATATCGTTTTTATGTCCCGCTGCTTCCTACCTGATAAAGGTACAAGTATGTGATAAATATATATATATACCGGGTGTCCCAAAAAAAAGTACTCCTGTTTGATTTGTAATAACTTCTAAACAAGTAAACCTTTTAAAGAGAAATAACTTGCATTAAATAGAGGAAGGACTAACTTAGATTTTGATATATTACAGTTGTATTTTACTTAAAAATTCACGGAGATATTAATGTTCAAAATCGGGAGCATATTTTGGGATGTGTCTAAAATTAGCGAAAATCGGCATATCAAATATTATTTCCAGCGTTTGTTTGTTTTAATGACATATCAGGCTAACTTGTATTTCAGAGAATTATTGTTAGGGTTTGTAAGGGATATGGCGTAGATTTAGACATCTTACATGTAAGTCTTATAGCTAGCTCAGTGTTTCCTGAAATATGAACGTTCGAAATTATGCAAGTATTTAATATTAGGTCTTTACAAACTTAAAAGTACATGAAAGACTGACCATGGAAGGCAGGCGATTAATTTTTTCTTAAATTAAATAGCCTAATTTTTTTTATGTTTTTAATGGGTTCAAACAGACTGAGTTGATTATTTCTCGGTTAGAGCAGGATGAATATTATTCTTTATTGAAGGAAATAATATTGCTTTTTGCAAATACACATAACCGTATCAACGCTACTATTTTGTTACGTTTTGTTCCAAAAATGTTGCATGTCTCTGGGGAGTCGCTTAATTGTTATGTCTTATGGAGTTATATGGTTTGATTGTGTTTCATATAATTCTCAGTTTACTCTGAACTTGCCAAGATTAAGAAAAGGCAAAAGAGTTTGGGTGTTCTTAACAAGATTTCAGAACGTTGCAGAAGTTAGAAGAGCTTCACAATTCCATTGTGACAGCATGCCCTAATTCAGAGCTACGAACGATCCATGACAATCCTTCGCGATGCAGTGGTCTCATGAAATAAGGAAATGTATTCGTGCTAGGAACACAAGCGAATTTCGGACGAATAAATCTTGCTTGTAATTTGTACATATAATAATACTTTGTTTCATAATAAACAATTTGTCAAGTGTCATTTATTTACTGGTAACAGTGCATGTTTCAGTCGGGCAAATCTTGATTAATATTTGATACGCCGTTTTTTGCATATTTCAGACACATCCAGAAATATGCTCCCAATTTTAAAGATTAATATCTCCGTGAATTTTTAAGTGAAATACAACTGTAATATATCAAAATCTAAGTTAGTCCTTTCTCAAGTTATTTCGCTTTAAAAGCTTTAGTTGTTTAGAAGTTATTACGAATCAAACAGGCGTACTTTTTTTTGGGACACCCGGTATATCTTCAATGTGCAACCAAAAGAGACATTTATAACGTAAAATAAAATAAAAGCCACTCAAATTTTTTATATATATATATATATATATATATATATATATATATATATATATATATTGAGCTTTCGATTCGGTACTTCGAGCCTTCATCAAAAAGTTGGAATGTTTGAATTTTCGCGCTGTTCTCGTTCTTGAAGCCTTTGGGAATGTCTGATTGGTTGATCACGGATTTCGGCGGATGGATTGTTATTGGTTGCCATGGAGTGCGGGTGATTGCAGTCATCGTGAGTTGATATTGAGAAGGAAGTTGCGGGTGGGTTGAAGGTTAATGAAGGCGAAACAGGACTTTTGTGTCAGTGTTTTAGTTATAAGTATATTACAGGAATGTCAATACGGCGGTTAAATGTAAAATAATGTAAAATAATGTTTAATGTACGGCGGTTAAGGTGGCTCCCTACAGTTTTCTAAAATTTTAAGTATTTTAGGTAGCCTTCGTTTTGAACCAAATTTATATTGAAAACACTTAAGACAGGGCAATATAATCATTTCCAGGAAAGTTCGGAAGTCTTCTGCTGTCGATATATGAACAAATAGGAACAGTGTTAGTGTTGCCATGGCAACCATGACGTTTCATCTTTTGCACTTTTATTGTCTAATTTTACAATCAAACGGCAATATCTTTTTTTTCCTTTGGTCAATTTTTCTGAATTTTTTTTTTAAGATTTATGGTTGAAAGGGGAATGATATATTAAAATTTGAAGGGATGTTTATAAGGCAGGTTTTGAGATATTCATGAATAACCACTACAAAAAATCTGTCTTATAGAATTTCTTGAAATTTTGATATGTTTGGCGAATCGTCATGCTTAGCAAACGTGCAAAGTTTAAAAACTTTCACCGAAGGAAACGCGAGAAAAATAGTCCTAAATCCAGTTGAAGCTGTTGACGTGACAAAATATCGATTCGACATGATCACTATTTGCGTGGGGAACACGAAACGCGTACGGTTTATAGTTGGCTTTTTTAGCAATTTTCTCTTTGAGTTTTGGCTTATATGTATCACACAGATATTTTTTACTTATTTGAAATGAAAATAAAAGATATATGTATATATTCAAAATACGAAACATTGAGAACACAATAACGCACTGACTTAATCCAACGTTTCTTAAATTTAGTTTTGTTGTGAAAATCGGTGTGAAAACTTTTCAAAACATTCAAGTAGAGTTTGACTTTTCGTATAAAACAACTCGTAACTGTCTGCATTATAATTTTATTGGATTCAGCAGATAAAAACTACATGTGAACTGAGTTGAATGACAGGGTTTACGTAAGTTTCAGTGACAATTCAGGAGTGCCTTCAAGAGAGTATAAAATATAATTTCAGTCCGTGACACTGTTGTTGAACATTGTGAGCATTATGAAATACAGTACTGAACGTATTAAATATATAAAAAAAAACACACTGAATGTAGGTAAAAACTAGCTAACAACATACGTACTGTTCGAATGTTGAAAAGTTTAGGATTATAATAAAAAACTGGCGTTTTCTTTGTAGATAAAAATACAAAAACAACTTCCCGCGGCTTGTTTACTTGTTTCAAGATTTTTACCGGGCCACGACGATTCCACGCGCGAGTCGCGAGGATGACGTCTGAGCTATATAAATATTTTAAACTGGACTATAACTGTAGGGAGCCACCTTAATTGTTTTTCAACAAATCAGACGTTCCCAAAGGCTTCAAGAACGAGAACAGCGTGAAAATTCAAATATTCCAACTTTCTGATGAAGGCTCGAAGTACCGAGTCGAAAGCTCAAAACATTTAAATTAGAATCCAGAGAACAAAATAATTTGTAGAATTATTCAATCAATATATGTATATATATTACAATCTGCAGACGTGCATGTACGCCTCGTCATTTTCAGCTTGGTACACGTCTAGATACGTGATGACATCCGTATAGATACATCCGTATATATACACATGCAGTTGCTCGCACCAAGCGCATGCGGTACAACATGGGGCTCCAAAGCCTCCAGACATGCGCAGGGTGTAATGAGGCCAGAGTGCTCAGTCAACTCTAAGGAGGAGTGCGCTTTACGTTATTGCGATTGGACACACCTTAGCTCTACAGAGTGCTCAAAAACACCGAAGTGATGGAGCGTATTAGTATACAATCTGCAAACATGCATGTTTTGGCGTACTACTCCTCGTCAGTGCAGCTTGGTACATGTCTAGATACGTGATGACATCCGTATAATTATATACACATGCAATTGCTCTCACCAAGGGCATGTGGTACAACACAGGCCACCAACGCATCCAGACATGCGTAGAGTATCATGTGGCCAGAGTACTCAAACAACCCTGAGGAGGAGTAAGCTTTGCATAATTGCAAAGTGCTCATCCAACACCGAAGTGAGGGGGCGTATTATTAGTACAATCTGGGACAAGCCCCTTCTTCAGAATAACGCTACGTCATCTCCGTCTCTTGCTTAAATAGTCTAACGTTTAGCTATACATAGCGAGCTAAAAGGTTTTTTGGTGAAGAGGGGCTATAATTTGCCGGAACCACCAATGGTGTGTTTTCGTCGGTCTAAAAACCTTAAAGATCACTTAGTCCGTTCTAAATTGAGAAGGGAAGAGGAAACGGTCGTAGGGATGTTTAAGTGCGGAAAGAAGAAATGTAAAATCTGTGACAATGTTATTATTGGTGCTACTTTTAAAAGCCATGTTGAGGGGCGGTCTTTCTGCATTAATCATCGCTTCGATTGTGACTCGGAGGGTATAGTGTATTTGATTAGTTGTAAATTCTGTGGGTTGCAATATGTGGGGAATACCATAACACCGTTCAGATTGCGATTTAATAATAACCACAAGAGTGCATTAAATAGATATGGGCGGGGGCAGAGAAATATTTGTGGGCAACAATTGTATGCCCATTTTTGGGGGGAGGGACATTCAGGTCTAAGTGATTTTTTAGTGCAGATTATTGACGTCACGGACGTTAATAACCCCACTGAGAGGGAGAGCTTTTGGATTGAAAAACTTAATGGTTATGTCCCACGTGGGCTTAATTTAAGGGAAGAGGTTTAATTAATTTATGTATAGCTAAACGTTAGACTATTTAAGCAAGAGACGGAGATGATGTAGCGTTATTCTGAAGACGGGGCTTGTCCCCGAAACGTAAAAATATAATTTATTTACTTTGAAGTTTTTGTTTTTTTGATATTTATTGATATTTATATATATATATATATATATATATATATATATATATATATATATATATATATATATATATTATATATATATAATAAAAACCATAATGCCAAAATACGGCAGGAAAAAGATCATGTCTTTGTTTACAAGTTTTACGCAGAAAAACCTTCGAGTCCAGCAACGTACCAATCCAGAAGTTTTCACTCTCCCTCAAATTGTCATCACGCTGATCAAATGAACATAAATTTTAAAGTCGAGTGGTCAGGATTTTGTACATACAAGTGGTCATACAAGTTCTACGCTGGCGTTAATTAATAAATGCGACTTGTAATTTGCAACCCTCTTCTTAAAATTAGTGGTTGAGCCCACACCTTGCAAATGACAAGCCACACAAACAGCCAAGTATACCACATTAACCGAAGCACATGAAAACGATTTACTGATCTTATAAATCTTTCTGATCTTAATTGAGCGAAATGAAGTGTAAGCTAAAAATTCTGGCAACAATCACACCTCTTTGCTGGACATTTTAAACAACCTATACTTTCATTAACAACTCTTTCCTTATATGGGTTCAAATTCAAATTTGTATTACGTTTATACGATACCCTAACAACTTTAGTGGGTAAAATTTCCTTCGCCCGTTCATCGTTTTGATTGATGGATTGATGCTATTTAATATGTCGAATATTAGGCCCGTGGGGTTTATACTTTACACTAATTACACAATGATTTCCAACAGAATTAATTTCTCTAGTGCGTGCTTCGTCCCAACGTCCCGTTAAGAATAAAATCTATACACTACATCCTGTTTCATCCAAGAGGAATCATAAGTTAGCCGAGCATATTTCGAAATTTGTCAGCTGTAGTGGCAACCATTTAAATTAAGATAGACACTACACCATCTGCTTTCTCTATACGATATCGAATATCCTTTAGAATTTCTTGGACCTAGCACGCTTTCTATTTAATGGCCTGACCTGTTAAACCCAAATTTTTGTCTCTGTATCAATGGAATGATCTGGTTTATGTTTCGCAAATTTCTAGCGAAAATGGACCTCGTTCTAATTATATCTAAATTGTCCGGTCAGATAGGTGAGAAGCTCCAAGCTACGTTTCTTGTGATCGGTCTTGCCGTGTTAATGGAAATCGCCCCAAGACACATTCGTATATATATATATATATATATATATATATATATATATATATATATATATATATATATATATATATATATATATATATATATATATATATATATATATATATATATATATATATATATATATATATATATATATATATGTATATATGTATATATGTATATATGTATATATGTATATATGTATATATGTATATATGTATATATGTATATATATATAGCTTAAGATTTTGGTTTACGAAACACAAACAGTGCTCAATACCATATAGATAAAGCGATATATATATATATATATATATATATATATATATTTTTATATTTTTATATATATATTTTTATATATATATTTATATATACCGGGTGGCCCAAAAAAAAGTACTCCTGTTTGATTCGTAATAACTTCTAAACAAGTAAAGTTTTTAAAGAGAAATAACTTGCATTAAATAGAGGAAGGACTAACTTAGATTTTAATATATTACAGTTGTATTTAACTTAAAAATTCACGGAGATATTAATGTTAAAAATGGGGAGCATATTTTGGAATGTGTCTAAAATTAGCGAAAATCGGCATATCAAATATTAACTCCAGCGTTTGTTTGTTTAATGACATATTAGGCTAACTTGTATTTCAGCGAATTATCGTTAAGGTTTGTAAGGGATATGGCGTAGATTTAGACATCTTACATGTAAGTCTTAGCTCATTGCTTCCTGAAATATGAACGTTCGAAATTATGCAAGTATTTAATATTAGGTCTTTGCAAACTTAAATGTACATGAAAGACTGACCATGGAAGGCAGGCGCTTAAATTTTTCGTATTCTTAAATAGCCTAATTTTTTTATGTTTTTAATGGGTTTAAACAGACTGAGTAGATTATTTCTCGGTTAGAGCAGGATGAATATTCTTTATTGAAGGAAATAATATTGCTTTTTGCAAATACACATCACCGTATCAACGCTACTATTTTGTGACGTTTTGTTCCAAAAATGTTGCATGTCTCTGGGGAGTTGCTTAATTGTTATGTCTTATGGAGTTGTATGGTTTGATTGTGTTTCATATAATTCTCAGCTTACTCCATGAACTTGCCAAGATTAAGAAACGGCAAAAGAGTTTGGGTGTTCTTAACAAGATTTCAGAACGTTGCAGAAGTTAGAAGAGCTTCACAATGCCGTTGTGACAGCATGCCCTAATTCAGAACTACGAACGATCCAATGACGATCCTTCGCGATGCAGTGGTCTCATGAAATAAGGAAACGTATTCGTGTTAGGAACACACGCGAATTTCGAATGAATCTTGCTTGTATTTTGTAGATATAATAATACTTTGTTTCATAATAAACAATTTGTCAAGTGTCATTTATTTACTGGTAATAGTGCATGTTTCAGTCGGGCAAATCTTGATTAATATTTGATACGCCGATTTTCGCATATTTCAGACACATCCAGAAATATCCTCCCGAATTTAAAGATTAATATCTCCGTGAATTTTTAAGTGAAATACAACTGTAATATATCAAAGTCTAAGTTAGTCCTTCCTCTATTTGATGCAAGTTATTTCTCTTTAAAAGCTATACTTGTTTAGATGTTATATATATATATATATATATATATATATATATATATATATATATATATATATATATATATATATATGAGAAGATCAAAACACCAAAATACATTAGCCTACATCACATGCATATACACTGTGTATACATTGCCTTGGCGAGAGCAAGCTCATGCGATATAAATACAAATGCATCGCGTATCTAGACGTGTATACCAAGCTGCACTGACGAGGCGTAGAACGCCGAAACACGCATGTCTGCTGATTTGCGGTTATAGGTTTATGTATATGAAACGCAAAGAGTGCTCAGTACCATGAAGACAGAGGAAATATAGAATTTCGCGTTCCTCAAAATTCCGCAACAGTCTGTTTCATCTGTAAAGAATCATTAGGCGGTATGAAACAGACTGCTGCGGAATTTTGAGGTAAGCGAAATTCTATATATATTTGTATAAAATAAATATGTTACTTGTTGACGTGTGTCGTACCTCTTAATTTTTCGTAATATTTTTCAGTTTCTGTTGCAATATATTAATCTTATCTTCTCCAGGTGACTTTCAATTAACTCGCAAATTCTGGTCAAAATTCTGACTTTTCCTTTCAACTTCCAAGTTCCAACTGTTATAAAAAAACCACTTGTCGTTAATGCTTTTACCGAGAAATTATTTTAGCATTACGTGACCGTAAGATCTCATATACGTCAACTCGTCACCAGACTGCTGAAAGTTTGAACTTTTACTCTACCAAATATTAGGTAGTTTCAAACATCAAATGCACGTATAGGTAAATGATCTATTCGTTAGCAGTACTAAATTGGAAATAACCTAGACTGAATAGCTAGGGCGATTTTTAGATAGGTAAATGTAGACGCTCAAAGAATATTTAGCAGAAGGATGTTTGTGTGTGAAACTAACTGTGTAAAATTCGGTTTCTTGGCCAATTGTTAACATACTACTTGGATAAGGTGCTTACATGTGCATAAGTGTGCTGCCATAAAATACAAATATTTGACAGGTACTTCCATAATATTGGCATCATACACGTAGCAACAACTCCTCGGGGAGAAATAGACCCATTGCAGTTGGCTAAAATAGTTGAGAGCAATAAGTTACTGAAGAGGATGGACAGCTGTGAGATTTGTAGACAAAAGAGTAAGACAAAGCATTTTCTTGCTCTCCAGATATTGTTATGCAAAGTGTTTTCAGGCCAGCTGCAAAGCCTAAGGAACTATATCCATGACTGACGTCTTAATAAAGAATACTTATATGTTATATATAATCATGCCTGCATGAGTCACATAGGCCTACGGATTTTTCTTAGCCCTCAATTTAACATTTCCTGCGTCCCACTGATTTTACCAATAAATACAAAAATTTGCCAACTATATCTTTATTGAAATATTTTAGCAATTTTCCCCATTAACATTCAGTACACGTCAGCAAGTAGTTCTACCCAGTGTTTAGTTCAGATGAGCTCCAATGCATCACTTTGTGCAGAAACCCACAGACATTGGCCTCGAGTGGTCTTTCTCTAAATAGGTATCCCCCAAGACAATGTTGAAAGGAATTTTTCGTAAAAAATACGAAGTGTTTAATTTTTATCAGTGAAAATGAAGCAATCTGATTGGCTGAGGAACCTTCTAGAACGGGCCGCGGTTGTTTGTATATCCGGCCCGCTCTGAAACTCTGTGATGAAACCGATGCAGGCATAAGTTGCATCGTTTGGTTTTGTTTGAGTAGCTTTTACGCTTCAATCAAATCAATCAATTTATTTTACCACACAACATTACATTGCAAGATTTCCTTATATATACTCATATACTATAATAATATTGGTCCCATTTTACAATCCATTATTTGTTGAGTTTTATATAAAAAAATATTGTTGTACAGAAGGTTGAGCAGTCAGGAAGCTCAAGAGAACTTGAACAAGCACTGATCAACCAACGGAACTGGGAAGGAGATTTTTAAAAATCTATGTATTCAAATGATTGAGTGAAAAAAGAGATATGGCTATATATAAATAAATCATAAACTATATTGTACTAAATATTTATGAATATGGGACCTTAGTCTAGCCTGAAAAATAAATAACGTAGCAGCTTCGGTTATACATAAAAGAACCAGTCTGACATTTATTAATGGCATAAACATCAAGTAACTTGAATTTTGAAAAAAGTGGTTCAGTAGGATCTCGATATCCAGCATTAGCAATAGTACGCACTACGTGTTTTTGCAATTTCATGATTTTATCAAGATTAGTAGGATATGTTTTAGCCCAAACTATATTACAGTATTGAATATACGGTAACACCAAGGAGCAATATAAAATTCTTCTGGTGGGGCGAGTAATAAAATGTTTATGATGCCAATAGATTTTGCCATCTTTAGGGCAACGTGTGAAATATATGGTTTCCTGTCTAAATGTTCGTTTATATAAGTTCCAAGAAATTTAGTGGTAGCTAACCTTTTAATTTTTATAGAGTCAATAAACACATCTAAATTGTCTCGACTTGGAATGGGTTTATTTCTTGCGCGAAAAATTATATAATTCGTTTTCTTTAAATTAAGTGAAAGTTTATTTGCTTTAAACCAGTCCGACAGTTTATCAAGTTCACAATTAACTTTACGGATGAGTGTGGCAGGATCTCTGTCGAAATGATATATACTAGAATCATCAGCAAACAGAATAAAATTGAGAAGATTAGAGCATGCGCAATTGGCAATATCGTTAATGTAAAGAAGAAATAAAAGTGGTCCAAGGATAGAACCTTGGGGAACACCACATGTTACAGTCATTTTTGAGGAGACCGTCTCACTAAATTTCACAGTTTGTTTCCTATCACTTAAATAATCTTTAAACCATATAAGTGGAGTACGTCTGATACCGTAATGGTTTAGTTTACTTATAAGAATTTTGTGGTTCACAGTATTAAACGCTTTTGATAAATCAACGAATATGCTTACAGTATATTCATTGTTATCAATCGAATGAGAGAGACTGTCGATTAATTCAATCAAAGCCATATAAGTTGAGTAATTCGTTCTGAAACCATACTGATTTCTGGATAGGATATGCATTTTATCCAAATATGTTAGTAATCTGTTGTAAATAATTCTTTCCAATAATTTTGAAAATATTGGAAGAATGGAAATTGGTCTATAGTTACCAAGAGATTTACGGTCATCAGATTTGTAAACAGAGGTTATCATAGCCTCTTTTAATTTGTCAAGCACTCTGCCAGTATTCATGGATTTGTTGAAAATATTTGACAAAATAGGAGCTATTGGTCCAGCAAGTTGTTTAATAATAAAAGGGTCAATCAAATCAATCCCACAGGATTTATTAGGGTTAAGTTCTGAGATAAGTTTAGTTATTTCATCTTCATTAGTTTCATACAATACAAACGAGTGCATGTAAGATCCTTTAAAGTAGTGAGTAAAATTAACAGAAGTATTAGGAATTACTTTTGCTAGATTAGCGCCAATGTTGGCAAAGTATTTGTTGAAAGTGTTGGAGATTATCTGAGGGTCAGCAGTCTCAGTATCATTGAAATGGAATGATTCAGGGTAAATAGTTTTAGATTTTGGTTTTCGAATAAGGTCATTATATAAGGATTCTCCAAGTATGCTTCAGATCAGATTTAGCAGATTCAAGTTTCATTGCAAAGTAACGCTTTTTTGCGATTTTGAGAAGATGATTCAATTTGCTCCTATATGATTTAAATTTTTGTTCCGTTGGTGAATTCCTTTCTTTTAAGAACTTTTTGCACAATTTGTTTTTAACTGTAATTGATTTAATCAATCCTTTTGATATCCAAGGTTTACGAGCCGGCGTTTTCCTTATTTTTTTTTTTGAGTGGAAGAGATTTGTCGTAAAGGTCATTAAACTTATTAAGAAAAATATTATAGGCAATATTCGAAACAGTGGATTCATAAACTGCTTGCCAATTAAGGGAAACCAAGTTAACTTTAAACTTAACAATGTCCTCTTTGTCTATCAGCCTAGAAGTGGAATATTTGTTTGGGGATACATGCCTAGAAGTGGAATATTTGTTTGGGGATACACTTTTTCATAATTCTCCATTTAATGGACTATTTTACGCTAGATTCTTCCAAATTCCAGACATATTTACTTAGTTCAGTGGAATGTTTGTATCTGTAGTTTCTGAAGGAACTGGTGTGACCATTGTACCTTGTTCTGAATTCCCCTTGTATATATTCTCACTTGGATTACAAACCTTAACATCCTAATATTAATTTCACCAAGTGAAGAGCAGAATATAGGTTATTCAAGTCTACCTTATCACAACCCGCACACCCGATTACCTATATATACATGAACTTAAGGTTACAGCTCAACAGCTGGCCTCTGTTGCTCAGTTGGTTAGAGCGCTGCACCGGAATCGCAGGGCCGTAGGTTCAATTCCTACCAGAGGACCTTGTGCTGCATTTTTCGCAGTCGTTCCTGGTTAGGTCTTAAAATGTATATATTCTCACTTGGATTACAAACCCTAACATCCTAATATTAATTCCATCAAGTGAAGTGCAGAATCTAAGTTGTTCAAGTCCACATTATCACAACCCGCACACCCGATTACCTATATATACATGAACTTACGGTTACAGCTCAACACCTGGCCTCTGTAGCTCAGTTGGTTAGAGCGCTGCACCGGAATCGCAGGGCCGTAGGTTCAATTCCTACCAGAGGACCTTGTGCTGCATTTTTCGCAGTCGTTCCTGGTTAGGTCTTAAAATGTATATATTCTCACTTTATAACAAACGTACTTGCAGGGAGGTGAGTCCGGGATTGGACGCACCGAGGGTGGCTGGAAGTTTCCCGAACTTACCGAGCGAAGCGAGGTGAGTTCGGGAAACTTCCAGCCACCCGAGGTGCGTCCAATCCCGGACTCACCGAAGCTGCAAGTACGTTTGGTTTTTATTCCATACACCGAGCCATACACACATTTGTAGCTCTTCGCGATATATTCGTCGTCTCGTCGATGTTTTGTGAACATTTTCCCGGCCAAAAAAATCACTGGGCAAGAAAATACTTCTTTATCTACGTCTAAATTACCTTTACTGCATTATTTCTTTGGTTTGTCTTCAGTCTCAGTATGTTAGTCACCGAAAAAAGTTCTTTAAAGTTTAGGTTTATCGGCTAAATCTTGTCCGCCATATTTGTTATTGTTATTGCAACGTAAGCAGTTTATCAGGTGAGTTCGGGCGAAAAGCAGGTGAGCTCGACAAAAAGCAGGTGAGCTCGACGACAAGCTCACCTGCTCTAGACCAATCAGAAAGCCGCATTTAACACAGCTATGGGATAAGGATTACAAACCTAGCTAACATCCCAATATCCTAATTATTCAAGTCCCCCTATATATATATATATATATATATATATATATATATATATATATATATATATATATATATATATATATATATATATATATATATATATATATATATATATATATTATATATATATATATATATATATATTATATATATAAATATACCGGGTGGCCCAAAAAAAAGTACTCCTGTTTGATTCGTAATAACTTCTAAACAAGTAAAGTTTTTAAAGAGAAATAACTTGCATTAAATAGAGGAAGGACTACTTAGATTTTGATATATTACAGTTGTATTTAACTTAAAAATTCACGGAGATATTAATGTTAAAAATGGGGAGCATATTTTGGAATGTGTCTAAAATTAGCGAAAATCGGCATATCAAATATTAACTCCAGCGTTTGTTTGCTTAATGACATATTAGGCTAACTTGTATTTCAGCGAATTATCGTTAAGGTTTGTAAGGGATATGGCGTAGATTTAGACATCTTACATGTAAGTCTTAGCTCATTGTTTCCTGAAATATGAACGTTCGAAATTATGCAAGTATTTAATATTAGGTCTTTGCAAACTTAAATGTACATGAAAGACTGACCATGGAAGGCAGGCGCTTAAATTTTTCGTATTCTTAAATAGCCTAATTTTTTATGTTTTTAATGGGTTCAAACAGACTGAGTAGATTATTTCTCGGTTAGAGCAGGATGAATATTCTTTATTGAAGGAAATAATATTGCTTTTTGCAAATACACATCACCGTATCAACGCTACTATTTTGTTACGTTTTGTTCCAAAAATGTTGCATGTCTCTGGGGAGTTGCTTAATTGTTATGTCTTATGGAGTTGTATGGTTTGATTGTGTTTCATATAATTCTCAGTTTACTCCATGAACTTGCCAAGATTAAGAAACGGCAAAAGAGTTTGGGTGTTCTTAACAAGATTTCAGAACGTTGCAGAAGTTAGAAGAGCTTCACAATTCCGTTGTGACAGCATGCCCTAATTCAGAACTACGAACGATCCAATGACGATCCTTCGCGATGCAGTGGTCTCATGAAATAAGGAAACGTATTCGTGCTAGGAACACACGCGAATTTCGGACGAATGAATCTTGCTTGTATTTTGTAGATATAATAATACTTTGTTTCATAATAAACAATTTGTCAAGTGTCATTTATTTACTGGTAATAGTGCATGTTTCAGTCGGGCAAATCTTGATTAATATTTGATACGCCGATTTTTGCATATTTCAGACACATCCAGAAATATCCTCCCGAATTTAAAGATTAATATCTCCATGAATTTTTAAGTGAAATACAACTGTAATATATCAAAGTCTAAGTTAGTCCTTCCTCTATTTGATGCAAGTTATTTCTCTTTAAAAGCTATACTTGTTTAGATGTTATTACGAATCAAACAGGAGTACTTTTTTTTGGGCCACCCGGTATATATATATATATATATATATATATATATATATATATATATATATATATATATATATATATATATATATATATATATATATATATATATATATATATATATATTATATATATATATATATATATATATATATATATATATATATATATATATATATATATATATATATATATATATATATATATATATATATATATATATATATATATATATATATATATATATATATATATATATATATATATAGACATTACTCGTTGTCATGGCAATTTTTGCACATGCGCGACAGAAAACGTGTCAGATCTACAAGCTGCTCCATTTACTGTTCGGAGTACTCAGGATTTTCGGAACACTAATGGAATGGAACAGAAGAGAGTCACATGACTGTTCTGAACTGTTCTGGAGACTGCTCCATTTACTGTTCTAGAACATTTGGAGCACTGTTCTGGAACGATATAAAATGGAGTGCACACGGTGTTCTGGAACAGTATTTAGTTTATTATATATGCGTGCAACCATGCATTATTATATAATTATTATTCGCATAATAAATCGTATAATGATTTGCTGTTATTTGTATATCTAAGTATGCTTTTGTAACGTTTTTACTCGTTGATTTTTTCCAACCCTGGCGTTCAAATAGCATATAATAAGCATATGTCGATATATAGCGGTTAACCCTTCAAAATAACACTCTATACAGTGTGCATTGGATACACAAAATCTGTCGCCTCCATTTCCGATCACGTGAAAATGGGCAGTGTCACGTGTCTGTTCTGGCAGCTCCTGCTCGAAAATCGGGGTAGTCAGAACCATAGATATAGGAGATCTAGATTGCTAACGCATACCTAGCACATGATAAATCCAAGATGGCGGTACAACATGGCAAAAAGACTATATATTCTATTACGAAAATCAGGATTTTTGCATTCTTTGCCGTCGCATTGTTTTGAAACTTATTCGGTCAAATTTTATGGTAAAGAGAAACTTACTGCGAAGATTTTGAGCATATATATGATTGAATTGGATAAAAACTCGCAAAATTATCCATCGATAAAAGTTCGTGTATAGTACTGATATAGTACTATATATGTAACTTGTACAGTTTTGCTTTAATTTTTGCTCACTATTTGCATAAAAAGCAAATTATAACAGACCATAGATGATAGACCCTCATCCAGTGCTCTCATCAGTTTACTTCTCTAACAAGCAAGGAGGGGGGGTGGGGTACATAACAGTTCATTTTTCACAATTATGAGGACAGAGCAGATGATGATGAGAGATGCAAGTATAAAACACCATTCGCAAGGCTAGATGTTAACATAGCACAGTATTTCTGTCAATAAAACGCTCCAACTGACCAACTGACCATTTTCACACGAACTTTTATCGATGGATAATTTTGCGAGTTTTCATCCAATTCAATCATATATATGCTCAAAATCTTCGCGGTAAGTTTCTTTTTACCATAAAATTTGACCGAATAAGTTTCGAAACAATGCCACGGCAAAAAATGCAAAAATCCTGATTTTCGTAATAGAATCTATAGTCTTTTTGCCCTGTTGTACCGCCATCTTGGATTTATCATGTAGGCCCCACCTGCGCTAGGTATGCGTTAGCAATCTAGATCTCCTATATCTATGATGCAACGTATACGCACTGCGTACCTATTTTTATTATGATGCAACGTATACGTACTGCGTACCTAATTTATTCAAAGTGCATTAATTTTATAACAGACATCTAGGGCTGTGATAAAAGTCTATTTTACTCAAGGCCGTAACAAGCTCGATAATTGGGGGGGGGGGTCATATTCATATATTCGTGTTCACAAACCATAAAAACAATCGATTTCAAAAGAAATTAGTAACGCAGAACATGAATATATGAATATGAGCCCCCCCCCCTAATTATCGAGCTTGCTACGGCACTGTTATTATATGTTGATGGATGTCTAAGTTTTGCCGGATACCGGTATCTGGCTCCGGCACATCCTTTTTTATTACTAGCTTTGTTTCTTTAGGAACTTTTCAGAGGATGCTTCTGCAAATGTTCATATGATAGTAAATTCTAGCGAGGTTTAAACCAAGGAATGTCAACAATACAAGATTTTCATCTTGCATGTGCGAAAGGGCAACTTCACAAAGTACGAGAGATCTTCGCGAGTTTGAGTCATGAGACATCCGACATCCAAAAATCGAGATTGTCCGCATTGTCGACCATACATAACTCGGTCAAAACCTGCAAGAATAGGTGTGCCAAAAAGCCAATATAAAACACTATAAAAGCCGTCCTTTATCCCAGACACGGGGCATACCTCGAAACCCAGACTCTAAGAAAATCCGGACTCGAGAAAAACCCGGACCCCAACTCGAAACAAAATCTGGACTCGACACTTGACTTTTGAAAACCCGGACTCGAAATAGACAAAACCGGATTCAAAACAAGGACTCTGTGTACGAGAATGCAAAGGTTTTTTGGAAAGGTTTAATAATAGTTAACATGATAAACGATTATTTCTTTATAACAATAACCCTGTATATACATGCGTAAAAACGCACAGCTTGTAACAAGCCTGCAAACAAGTTGTTACAAGTCTGTTCACAAGCTGTCAACAAGTTGTGTTCGCACTGCTTGTTCCCAGTTGTTGTAACAAGTTTGGAACAAGCTGTTAACAACTTGTAACAAGCTTTATGGCATTATCAGCCTTGTTACAAGACTGTGCTAACAAGTTTGTTACAGCCATGATACAACAAGGATGTTACAAGGTTGTCAACACAAGGTTGTAACAATCTTGTTACATCAAGCATGTAACGGAGTTGGCAGAACAACCTTGCAACAAGTCTGATAATTTCGACAAGGTTGTTACAAGTTGTCAACAAGTTGTTTCAAACTTGTTGACGGCTTGTTGGCAGACTTGTTACAAGATGTTAGATTGTTACGTGTGTATCTTTAAATAAATTTCTTGACCCCCCACGTGCCGTTACATGCAATCCGAGAATACAACGATAAATCATCGTTGTTAATTGTATTAAAACTTTGTACAACGAGTTGCCTTTGTAATTTGTATCATCATGTTTTGTGAAGGCAATGATCGTATAGCACCACCACCAGAACTCAATATCACACTCCCGACAGCGAGGGATTTTGTTAGTAAACCATACGACTGTTCAAGCAATGAGATTCAGTCACAACTACCAACAGATATTCTGCTAATAACAGCAAATGATCATGAATTCAATGCTTGCTATTCATATATGAAACATGTTCATCGAGGTTATTCTGCGAAACTGGGAATGGTAGATTTTGGTCGATTTGGTGATCAGAAAAACCCGAATGTGAGAGTTGCATTGATGAAATCTTGGCAGGGACCGACGGAGGCTGTGATACCAGTGAGAAATGCCGCTGAAATTTTACACCCAAAAGTAGTCCTCTTTGTCGGGATCTGCGCAAGCATGGAACGGGCGAAGGCAAAACTTGGCGATGTCGTGATTTCTGCCAAACTAGCGACTTATGATCATAAGAAATTCAAGGCAGATGGTACAGTTGAGTATGGCGGGACTAAACCGAACGTTAGTAGAAATATGGCTCATCTTATCCTCAATGCAGCTGATGGTTGGAAACCACCGTTAAGAGACCCGAAAAGTTTAGACGTTGAAGTTCACCATGACGCTGTGATGTTAAGTGGCTCGGATTCAGTTAATAATCTTGAAAGACGACAAGAGTTACTGAATTCGTTCCCAGACGCACTTGGTCTTGAAATTGAGGGTGCAGGTAGGAACATCCCGCATCATTCAAGCCTTCCACACCAATTAGGCTTCGAACGGTGTATCAATCTGTCAACCTGTTAAAACAAATTCCAGAGGGGGAGGGAACTTAAAGGAAAATGAGAATATAAAATTTTTATTTTCTCATTTGAAAGGACTTTTGTAGCTATATATTATTAACTTCTTTTACCGATTGTTCATATCTTGCTTAGTTCTTGAAATAATTTCACTTGAAGTAATGAGATGTCCGCCATCTTGGATAAATTTTTGATCTCATTAACGGTAGTTTTGGTGACGTCACAACGGAAGAAGTTATTTCGCTGACCTCAGAATGACATTTCGTCAAAAATTTTGCTTCAAGGAACTTGACCTAACCCTACTCCAAGTTTATTCTCGAGGATTAGGGTTAGAGTTGGTGTTTGGAATAAGGTTAGTGTTAGTGTTACTAAAACCGTTGCTTTGTTACGTTTTGTCACTCTGAGGCCAGCGAAATAATCGCTTCCTGTCACAACAGGGATCAACCGCATCAAAGTATTCGTTGCTAACCAAATATTGATTGGTAGATGTTTAAAGGTTTCAAGTGATCTTGATATTTCGAATGGCAGACAGAGTATAGTTTTGAGTGCAAAATGATTAGTGTTTGTCTAGATAAAATATTGGTGACCCCTGTTGTAGCGTGACATGCATATCTACAAAAATTGAAGATGGTGGACATTTCATTCCTTTCGATCAACATATTTGTAGAAGTAAGCAAGATATGGAAAAAAACGGTGAAAGAGTATTACATATAGTCCTAAATGTTTTTTCAAATGAGAAAAGAAAAAATATATTGTCATTTCTCTTTAATGGGGGATTTCTAGTGTCTTTAATACTGAACAGAAATTAGCTGAGATTTTTAATCCAAAACATGATTGGGCTTGATGCGCTATTACTGCAAAATGGGTTAGCGTTATGCCTATGACATGAACACACGTCTACATTTTTGTTCTTAAATTTTAGGTTTATATGCTGCCGTGTATGATCTTGGCATAGAATGGGCTGTAATTAAAGCAGTGTCGGATTTTGCTGACGGAAGTAAAGAGAAAACAAAACTTTGGCAGCCATTTGCCAGCGCAATGGCGGCATCTGTTGTATATAATATGTTTCAATATTCTGTTGTGCTAAAAGACTGGCGTCACTACAACGCAGAAGGTAGCTATTATGTTATACCGACTCCACGTTTTCATCGACACAGACCGGACGCGATTTGACGACGCGAAATAAGCGAAATTAAAATATATATTCAGTCCCAAAAACACAAAAGGCTTGTGTAAAAATACTAAAACAATTATTCGCCTCAGGCTCGGTGATTATCGGGGAATATTCACCTCGATATAGCCATTTATACGAGCGAAAATAAGCCGCGGCCTAAATAAGCCGCGGCTTAAATAGTCGCGAACGACTCGTATAAACAGTTAATTTGCAATAAGCCGCGGCGAAAATTACCCTCGATTCCAGAGCCTTCGACAGTAAATAATAAATTGAAATCAATTTATTATTTACTGTCGAAGGCTCTGGAATCCAGGGTAGGCGAAAATAGCTGGGCCTAAATAAGCCCACTTATTTAAGCCGCGACTACAGTCCGTAGTCGCAAAAACTTCAAAAGTAAACAAACTAAACCGAAGCGGAATTTTCGGAAGAAACTGTCTCTAGATCGACCTCCGGACTGGGAGAATTACCTAGACCTAGTCAGCAAAATTACGAGAACATAATTAATGCGGCTAATACGAACTTAAATGGTTCCAATTGTATGTCTCAGTCAGCTTGTCGTAGTAATAAAATTCCTGTGAGAATTACAAGACGAAAAAAACATGCTCGTATG
>CACRXK020000520.1:0-78124 GCA_902702795.2 Paramuricea clavata
TTTAGTATTTTACGCTGTCTAACGCCAGACAATTTTACTCGTCAAGGGGAGAGCACTGGCGCTTAATGGGTTAATTACCCCTCATGTACAGTATGACCATTAATTGTATTGATAATAAACTGTAAAGATCACAACCAAGCTGACCAAAGCAATCATTAAAGATTGTTGGCACAGCATATGGCTTTAACACTGGTCTCTGGCTGTAATCCTCCTCAAAGATATCAGCACTAAAATGCTTTGAACACAAACGACTATTTTTCATAGGAACAAACTTCACTGGCATAAGTTTGCTTATATTCTTCACCCATATGCTGTGCAATTCAGGGAATCTCTTCTCATCTGGAAAGCTTTGAAGTAAATGAACAATTGTTTTTAGTGTCTAGTATTGATACACTGTTCAATACGATACCTATAACTTACAATATAAACAATGCCACACTAGACAACAGTCACAACACATGGTTTAGTCCACAATAAAGACAATACAATGAGTGAAAGGCTTTGTACATTTAAAGCTAGTCGTATCTTTATCACATTGTTAAAATTCTCATTTGAAATTTTTTAACATAGCATTATCTGTTAGGATATCGATAGGATTTCATCATTGCATCACATCCATCAACTTGCATGAAAATAAATACTTGCTCGACAACAGCTCCACAAGCTTGTCAACATTTTAAAATTTTGTTCTGCTTTTGCACTGTAGTACACTAACATAAATTGTATTGTATGTTGCTTGCCAATAAATTTCATGAATTCACAAATTTACGCATTCAATACAGCAATACAGCATGCGTTAAATTATTACAAAAAAAAGAGATTATACGAGCCTTACGCATGTGAGGACAGGTCCTTTCTTTCAGTAGATTTTTGGCAACCAGGAATTGAACAAAAAGTTGGCATGGTTGCAAATGTCTCGTTTCAGTATAGAAATTTCCGACCGAAATTTTGAATTTACTATTTTACTTCCTTCTGTTTTAAGCAAATTGAAAGGGGGGTGTGAATAACTTTTTTCTTCAAGTTTGTATTTTAGGTCAGTGGTGTTCACCATAAATTTAGGTCGATTGTGACGTCAAAATGACGTAAATTTGGCCAAAATCCGCCATGTTTTTGGCCACACATTTTTGACTGACGAGGTATTGGAGCACGATCTCCAGATATATTAAGTATAGCTCAGTGGTGGGTGGTCATCCTCACTGATCTCAAAAAGATGGCGGACTGTCATGGATAGCGAACACTGATTGGTCAAATTTAAAATTTGTTGTTGTATGACAAATCACGACTTCAACTGACAGATACTTCATGAAAATAATTTTCTTTTTGCACTGCAGTATTTTGTACGTTTGCAAAAAACTTTGACAGCTTTCAAAGCAATTTGCTCTATAAAGAGTTTAATAAAACAATTATTGTATCAAATACCAATTGAAAAGATATGGACTACTGTATGGAGCCAAATGAAGAGCGGCAAGGAAACGACAAGAAAGCCGAACGTCTCGCGAAAAGGAGGGAGCTAGCGAAGACGACAACGTTTGCTCGAGGAGACTGCTGAGGAAAGAGAAGCTCGCCTGGGAAAGCGTAGAGAAGCATGGAAAAAAGACTGCTGAAGCGAAAGGTAAGCAAAGGCTTGTCTTCACAACGCTATGTACCAATGATACTGTAGCTATACAAGTTGAAGTATGATATTCGACTCTCTATATTCGACTATTTCTTCACAATTTTCCAATAAAGAGTTTGTCATGACACGCTCAAGTCAGTATAACCAGATTGTATTTTATTTATATCAGTTATCACAGCCACAGGCAATTTTATCCTGTCAAATACCGTCGGTTGCAACTAAAGGTGAACAGTTGCAGATAAAACATTCCCTATTCTCATTAAAAAGCTTGTAAAAGTTTCCAGTAGGTCTCTAGCCCAACACGTTCAGACCACACAAAGTTTTGTTGCTTATTACTGTACACATGGGAAACAACAATTAAGTGTTGTTGTTCTTGACAAACATTGAAAATTCTAATCGCGCGAATGTTTTTATGAGCGACTGTTCATCGTTAGTTGCAAGCGACGTTACTACATACTATGAACATTTTTCCAACTGTGACCGAATGTGCAACGATATATTTTTCAAAGTTGTTATGAATTCCTCAAATTTGTTTATAGTAAAACGGCCTGCTCAGCACTCACTACTCACGATGATTTCATTTAGAAATGCAGTTACCAGGAAAGGAACTGATTCTAAAATATGTAAATTTAAAAGCATTGGCTAACAGAATAAAGCGATGTGAAGACAAGGTACAAACTTTTATAGTTGCTACTTGTTATAAAATCCTATAAATAAACCGATTCAACAATAATTTTGCCTCGAATCTGCATATTCTATGCTGCATGTTTATATTTTATTTTTATAGTATAAAAATAAAATTGTAATACTATGAAATAAAATACATTTCTGTTTATTGACCAGTACTTATTTAATGTCTTCTTCATCCAGTGGTCATAGTAAATTTCTACTTCTAGCAAGTAAATATTTGACAAACAGTCTGGAATAAGCGCAGGACTTTTAATTCATCAGCCAAATCCAAGTGTACCCATCCTCCTCGCCCAGCCATTTTCCTGTAAAACACATCCCGGGTGTTGGGCATTTCCACTCGAACCTTAGCCTGGCGGGGCATTTGAAATTAAAATTTGGATTCTTGCACTTCACTTGTGGAATTAATATTAGAATGTTAGGGTTTGTAATCCAGGTGAGAATATATACATGTATATATTTTGTAATCCAAGTGAGAATATTTTGTAATGCAAGTGAGAATATACAAATGTATAGTACATGTACATATTTTGTGTATATATTTTGTAATCCAAGTGAGAATATACAAATGTATATATTCTCACTTGGATTACAAACCCTAACATTCTAATATTTTGTTTTACATTATTATCAAGTTATCAGTGATCGCAAAACCTCCAAATCCTTAATTTCAAATGTTCAGGAATGTTAGGGTTAGAATGTTAGGGTTTGTAATCCAAGTGAGAATATATACATTTTAAGAGTGAATGTCAGTAAAAATCGAACATATGAGATATTTCGCGGCCACGACTGAAAAATCGATTTTGCTCAAATTTTGCCCAGATATACCTTATTATATCAGAAAATGCACCATATATTTTTTTAGGCCAAATGCTTTTTTAACTTTGAGAAAATGCCGTTTTAACACGACCACCCTAAATCGCCATTTTGTCTGGGAAAATATGCGCTGAGTTTACCGACAAATTTCACGACGACAACCGTTTCTAATCGATCTAAAACCCTAAAAATCTTGTTTTCGGTTATTCAAAGGACCGGGTACGTGACTTACAAGAAATCTGAGTTACTTTTAGGGATAGAAATAATCGTAGTTTTGGAGCACACTATCTTACTTCATTTACGATACCCTCTTAACAAAACCGATTTTCACTATGGGATAAAGCTCCAAATCGATCATGCTTCTACTAGTTGGCTCTTTAATAAACAAGCTTTCAACTGACGTAAATACTTCTTTGGGCAAAAGAATACGCGATAAACGACAGCGCGCTGAAATCGTCCGTTTTTGACGTCTTGCAAGCAAACACTGTTAATTTACATACCGTCGAAGTAAACAATTTAATCAAGTATTCTAAGTATTTTACCTTTTGAGAAGAAGATATATTCTTGAATGGAGACTTTTTGCCTTGCTAAGTTTAAAATTGGTCCAAAAATCCTGATATATTTGTAAAATATCATCATACACAGGTATTTTGAGATAAAATATTGTTGTCAGTTGCATAATAACTTCAGATCACTGTTCAATATTGTCTACTTTTAATAGCGCTCTAACATACAAATCGATGAGCTGTTTAGGGATTATATTTGCTACTAAATTTCCCAAAATTAGAACTTCAGTTGTTGTTTTGTTCCAGTTTGATCCATATAATGTACCATTTTACATATCGACTATGCTATCGAGTATAAATGTTTACGAATACATAAGTTAATTATTAAGCAGCTGTTTTAATAGCGTGCGTGTGAAATGAACATTAATCCATACAAGGTTTGTTATTTTATTACATATTCTACCACCTCAAACTCAAATTATAGCAAATAGTTTAGAATAATTATTTTAATGTGTGTTCACTTTGATTCTCAGTTAAAATAATCAGTAAAATTACTTTCTTTTGATACACTATTGTTTATTGATCTTATTATATTCCACAAGTACTAGTAACCCAAAAATACACCATTGAGATATGTTACCCCAGTGCGACACCAGTAATTATTATTGTCTCCCCACACGTCGCGTTTAAAAAAAATGGAAGCTTGTTGCTCGTTTAATAACGCTGGATTAACCATGTGTCAGATGCGGCAAATGCCGCGGGCCTCGCGCTTATGGGGGCATTGCGCTTTACTGTGCCACGCCCATTTATACGAGAACACGGCCATTTTCTATTGGGACACACCCATTTTAGGTGCCTCGCGAATTTAGGGTCCCTAGCCTTGGCAGTTGGCCCCAGCACGGCCCCGGGAAGATATGCAATACTCGTGTGCATATAATCTTCAGTTGCGTTGAGCTGTTATATTATGATCCTGTTTATACATGTTGACCCAACAACTGGGCCAGGCAGGCCATTGTCTCGTTTATAATTGATGCTAATAAATTGAAATATTGAAAAAAATTATTTAACAATTTTGTGTGTCTTTAAATTCAAAGTTTTCATAACAAGGCGGAGAGTGGGGGGGAGGGGGTTGGGGGCCTCGCGCTAAAATCTGCCACGAGCCTCGCGCGACGTTAATCCGGCCCTGGTCACTTGTCGGTAGTTCTTGTGGTTTTAATGCCAATTGCCAAAGAACGAAAGAGAGCACCGATGACTTCCCCCGTCGGAGAATTACTGGCGCAGCCCAGGCCAGCTCAGTGAAATATGGGGGCCCAGGGCCAATTATATCTTTGGGGCCCCGGTGAACCACAATAATTCCCCTCCCACCCCTCCGTCGACAAACTTTTTACCCCCTTGCAAATTTGTATTTGCCGGCCCTCCTTGAGCTGGGGTCGCGGAGAAAATTGCTCCCTTTGCCCCCCCCCTGCAAGGGCGGCCCTGGCGCCACCCCTGTCTTATCATAACTATCTATTTCAAATAATTTTTAAAGCCCTGGTCTTTTTCAAGTAGTTTTTTGTCCCGAAAAAGTAGAAGACTTAGAAATGGTGATTAAATTATTTACTACGGTATGTTATTTAATAACGAGCAAGGGTTATGGTAGGGATTTAAGTTATAAAGTTGGTGTTTGGAATAGGGTTAGTGTAAAGCTTTGTTACGTTTTGTCATTCTGAGGCCAGCGAAATAACCTCTTACGCAACATGCATGCCTACGCGTCTACTATCGTCAAGAAACAATCAATACGTATAATCGTTGTGGTCTGTGGGATTTTAATGAGATTTAATGACCTTGCAGTTTTAACACACATTAGCCGAATTCATATTAGAGACGGGAAACTCGTATTAGACGGGAAACTCGTCTTAAATTCGAATTTATCCGTCCCTAAATTCATATTCAGACGGGTTTTCACAGACGAGTTTCCGTCTAAGACGAGTTTCGCGTCCCTAATATGAATTCGGCTATTCAAATATAAGGGCTGGTAAACTAAAAATAAAAACTCCTTATATTGATAAACATTATAAACGTTCATTTCATGTACACGCACGCATAACACCTGCTTAATAATTAACTTACGTCTTCGTAAACATTATAGTCGATACATAACTGGTACATTAATTTAATAATATGGACAAAATGGAACAAAACCTCTGAAAACAGCAGTTGTAGTTCTAATTATTTTGGTAAATTTAGTAACAAATATAATCCCTAAACAGCTCATCGCTTTGTATGTTAGCGCTATTAAAAGTAGACAATATTGAACAGTGATCTGAAGTTATCATGCAACTGACAACAATATTATATCTCAAAATACCTGTATATGATGATATTTCACAAATATATCGGGATTTCTGGACCAATTTTAAACTTAGCAAGGCAAAAAGTCTCCATTCAAGAATATATCTTCTTATCAAAAGGTAAAATACTTAAAATACTTGATTAAATTGTTTACTTCGACGGTATGTAAATTAACAGCGTTTGCTTACAAGACGTCAAAAACGGACGATTTCAACGCGCTGTCGTTTATCGCGTATTCATTTGCCCAAAGAAGTATTTACGTCAATTGAAAGCTTGTTTATTAAAGAGCCAACTAGTAGAAGCATGATCGATTTGGAGCTTTATCCCATGGTGAAAATCGGTTTTGTTAAGAGCGTATCGTAAATGAGGTAAGATAGTGTGCTCCAAAACTACGATTATTTCTATTCCTAAAAGTAACTCAGATTTCCTGTAAGTCACGTACCCGGTCCTTTGAATAACCGAAAACAAGATTTTGAGGGTTTTAGATCATTTAGAAACGGTTGTCGTCGTGAAATTTGTCGGTAAAATCAGCGCATATTTTCCCAGACAAAATGGCGATTTAGGGTGGTCGTGTTAAAACGGCATTTTCTCAAAGTTAAAAAAGCATTTGACCTAAAAAAAATATATGGTGCATTTTCCGATATAATAAGGTATATCTGGGCAAAATTTGAGCAAAATCGATTTTTCCGTCGTGGCCGCCTTATGTTTGATTTTTGTGGACATCCTCTCTTAAGTACGAGTTCATGTATTTAGCTATTATTTTAAAGATTTTTTCCGTTTAAATATCGAGATTTTGGCCGAGTTTGTTTTTCGTTTTGAGCCTTTTTAATCGAGTTTTTCGATTAAATTTTAATCTAAACTTTTGTCTGTGTAAGGCCGAGCCAAATGTCGCCAAAGGAAGCCATTTAAACATTTCGTTAAAAAGTTATTATTTTACATAAAAATCAAGTTAAGCAAAAATTACAAAGATTTTGAAAGACCTATAATATTCCCGCTAAAATAAACGTTTTACGCTATGGCGCGTTGTCTTTCGTAACGTAGGGAACATAATAAGACGACGCGGCTTGGGCCGCACTAGTTACCAAGCCTTTATAACGCGCCTTCTCTCGCCGCGTCGTGAATCGTAAACTCTCTAATTGGTCAAGCAAAAAAAGAGTCGCATGAACAAGTGCGCACTTTGAAGCAAAATGTAAACAAATAGTTTTACACGAAACGGATCGAGCGCTTTGCTTGATAATATTATTACAGCTGTAATAATAATAATAATAATAATAACAGTCTTTATTCATACTCAAGAACACCCGTCTGTGAGTTTACATTATAAAAATATATAAGATAAAATTATTGATATCTATAAGGTAATAACTAGATATATACAGTTATGGATAAAAAATATTAATAATGTTAAAAAGGTAAAGGTTAAAATTGGTTAAACAAAGTTAAACAAACATCGATTTACAAAAGAACTTTTAAATCGCTCTGTTCTCACTAATGGAAGTTCAAACTCGTGTCCCCTTGGCCTAAGGTGTCTATTTAATTTATCTGGTAAAAGCTCCTGTAGTGCATTATCTTTATTGTGTATTACTTTATCCCAAAGTTTCTTGTCCCTTTTGATGCTTATCTCCTTAATATTCAATTTTTCCGATATGTAACCATTTCTGTGAGCGCGATTGATGAATTTGTCTATTTGACTAATGTATTTATTGAAGTATGCGCCTCCCCAAAGTTCTATGCCGTAAGTGATTATAGGCATAATTAAAGTGTTAAACAGCATGTCCAGTTGTTTGATTGGGAAGCCATAGTATTTACAAACACGCATTATGTACATTCTTGCACTGGCTTTTTTCAACATTTCATCAAAATGCAAATCCCACTTGGAAGGGAGATCCTGTAATGTAATTCCTAAAATCTTTAACCACGTCCTTCGTTTAATAAATGGAAAAGGATCAGGCAACAGCGTAGGGATATTTCTCCTAACAATCATTTCATACGTCTTTTCCATATTTAAGGACATTCGATTATTTTCAGACCATGTTTGTATACTGTCCACTTCGGCTTGTGATGTATCTCCGTTTTCATTCCCTGGTACTTCTAATGTCATGTCATCCGCGAACTTAACTAGCTGGTTTATGGGGTTAACTGTTTTGATGTCATTCACCATGATCGAAAAGAGGACAGGACCCAGAACTGTTCCTTGGGGAACACCTCGATTAATGTTCAAGTATTCAGTTTCTATTCCATCAACCACTACCCTCTGTTTCCTATCCTCCAAAAAACTAATCAGCCAATTAGTAACATATGGGTTGATGGGGAGCTTCTTAAGCTTCTCACATAAAATATCGTGTGGAACGCTATCGAATGCTTTGCGAAAGTCAAAAGATAATACTCTGACATATTTTGCATCTCCTTCTAACCATCTTAACCATGTGTGTTGGCACTTGATCAGAGCCATAATCGAATTGTGACCTTCCTTGTATGCAAACTGATCTGAATCAATAGAGTGTCTTGTAACATGTGCTATCTCAGTTTTGAACACACTTCTTTCAAATAATCTCATTATAATATCTGTTAAAGAGATTGGTCTTAGTTGATTAAGAGAGTTTAAGATAGATTCTTTAGGTACTGGTAGTACATTTGCATGTTTCCACATTTTAGGAACTATGCTAAGTTTCAATGAAGTGTTAAATATATTTGTTATGGTAGAAGCAAGCTCAAATGCAAATTCCTTCCAAAACCAGTAAGGTAGATCATCTGGCCCGGATGCTGTTCGTTTTAGATTTTGTAAAAGGTGTAGAGTAGTATTTATAGAGAGCGAAGGAACCCTGGTGCCATCAGGGATCTCGACAGGTTCTGGAGCCGCGTACTGAGGATCCGAGTTTATATTTTGAAAGTATACATTTATCTCACTAGGATCAAAGGCTGCACTGACAGATCGACTCCGATTATTTCTTCCTGTAATACTGTTCACATTGGACCACCACTGTTTTGATCCGGTTTTCTGATTTTTGTTCTCTTGTTTGACGGCATTTAACTGGTTCTCTCGAATTAGCTTGTTTATCTGGTCTTGTAAACGAGCGTGAGATTCGGAATCGCTCTTCTGTATAGATCTTTTCCTTTGCTTTAGCAAATGCTTTACAAGGGGTGACATAAACGGTGGGTCACGTGAAGAGGTTCTAACCTTAATTAGTGGGAAGCACTTTTCAAATATCGGCCACATCGTTTCATAAAATTTCAGCGTCATTTCATCTGGAGTTTGCCCATCCTTGGTTATCATATTCCAGTCTACAGTTCCTAATTCATATAACATATTTATTTTCTTATGTTGTCTTACATCTCTAAAATAGGAATTTTTCCTTTCTGCTTTAATTACATCTCGGGGATAGGTTATTACCATATCATGATCAGATTTTACTAAGCTTTTCACTACTTTAACTTTTTTCCAATCGTGAGGAGCGTTCGTAATGAAGACATCAAGTATATTTTGGCCCCTTGTGGGAACTTTAACAAGTTGGATGAGCGACAGCTGATTGAGCAGATTTCGAATATTTAATTTATTGATATCAGCCGCAATGATTATTCTGGAGTTTGGTTTAACAGACAGTATTTGTTCGCATGTGTCTATCAAATATTCAATTAGGTCATTCTCATTATAATCGTGATCAGGAGGGTGGTATATAGTTCCAACATAGACATTCGAGTTTTGTGTGTCAATTTTTGTCCATAAACATTCAAACAGATTGTCCGAGTTTGGCATTATCTGCATTTTCCAATCATTTCTACGTGTGAAGGTAATGTTTGTGAAAGGGATGGACGAGAGGTAGTTTACGAGATAGTTCCAAAATTGAAATAAGAGTTCGCGTTATAGTATTAGGGATAGTGTGGGGGTTAGGATTAAGTGTGGGGTGAGGATAAGGTTTAGGGAGTGGTCTTATTTATGGGGAGGGGGGTTGGGAAATGGGAGGGGGGGCAAACGAAGTTTTACCCTTATAAATAGGGGGCCAAAAAAGTTTTTAACACAGAGAAAGGGGAGGTCAGAAAAGTTTTTGAACTTAAATACCATGTCTAGAGTTCTTATTTCTATAATCACAATCTGCTCGGCGCCAACCATATGGTAGCGCCTCGGGATCGTGGGAGCCGGGCCCACTAAGTTTAACAAGCTTTCTACCCCCTGAGTGACCCAGTTGTGGTATTTACATAAACATGCCATGCAAGTACACATAACTGATCAGATTCGGTCTATCAACGCACAATGTAACGCTGTATATCCAAAAATCTGTTTCAGAAAATGCTCACATTTCAGTTCTAGGGGTGGAAAAATACAAAAAATTTTCTGAGGGAGAATACCCCCAGACCTCACTACTAGTACATACGATACCACACCAAACTTTTTGTCACCAACAACCATCTGTCATCTCTCCACACTCAATATAGTGTGGTCCCTTTTTGTAGATGCCCACCCTCAGACAAGTTTTTTAAAAACCCTGTATTCAAATCATTTCGCTGTGTGAAGACGGGCCATGGGTTAGGGTTATGGTAGGACAAATGTTGCATTGCAAAGTAGTAACACATAATATATATTTTTTAATCATATATGATTGAATCATATTCACCAGGGTAAAACATCATGAGCTAGATTAAACGGATTGTCCTAATATCTAACTTTACCTGCAACGCACACCTGTTCATTGCTGTTAATTTTTCAATCCACACTGGGGGGGGGGGGGGGGGTTTCTACTTTTATGAGGGGAGGCAGTCTGGAGGTGTCAAAAGTTTTCAATCCTTATTTTCCCCCCCCCCCCTCCCCATAAATAATGACCACTCCCTTAGTATTGTTGCAACGTGGCTGGTTGTTAATTCTTTTACGTTTTAATAATCTTCAAAAATTATCCAATCTTGAGTAAGAAATTAGTCACGTGCATACGTCTTTATACCAGCTAAAGAACACTTTAACAAAAGACCATTGTTATGCAAACTATATAAAGATTTTTATGTAAAGATTTTTATATAAAGGTTTTTATATAAAGATTTTTATATAAAGATTTGACTTATTATGCATACGTTTTTGAAGTCATTTAAAAAACTCGCGGGTCGTGTTTTATTAGGTCTAAAGCCACTCGCGCTGCGCGCCCGTGGCTTTAAACCTAATAAAACACTTCTGCTCGTTTTTTAAATAGTACTTAAAAACTGGCGGCCATCTTCATAACCTGCCTCTAGTGACCATGAAGTGAAGGTACAGGAGATTTACTAGGATGTCCATCCAAAGTGTTTACAGTCAAGACATGAGTACGTTGTACGTTTCAATTTAACAGTCGCCAGGCTGAATTACGCATTATTTACAACAATTGGGTTTAACTAATATATTTAACTAAATTTGTAAAACTATAAACTAATATATTCTAAATGTATGTAATTAATGTCACGTGTCATGTCCATGTATTGAACTCAATAAAAGATACTCTGTAATGGCGATCCTAGAGAGAAATGTGCTTTGACTCAATCCCAATTTAATCTAAAGGAATCTCCGTCTGAAAGCTTATATGGCGTCCTCAACAGGTTATGGGCCCAGGGCGAAGATACTTTTTAACGGAGACGAGAGAAAATATGAGCTATGGGAGACGAAATTTATGGGATATCTCCACATTTTAAAATTGAAAGAAACGGTAGAGAGTGCTGAACCAAATGAAGCGAAAAACGCAGATGTTTATGCGGAACTAATCCAAGTTTTAGACGACCGATCGTTGTCATTGGTGATGAGAGATGCAAAGGACGATGGTAAAAAGGCCATAAGCATACTCCGAGAGCATTATATGTCAAGTGGAAAGCCAAAAATCATCGCACTATACACCAAGTTGACTACACTTAACAAAGGCGAAGCCGAGAGTGTAACCGATTACATGTTGCGGGCCGAGGCGGCTACAGCGGCATTAAAGAATGCCGGTGAAGAAGTTGGCGATGCTCTACTGATAGCAATGATCTTAAAGGGACTGCCACTTGAATTTAAAGCATTCAACACGGTTATAACCCAAAAAGACAAGCAGCCATCGTACACAGAATTCAAAGTGGCATTGCGGGCATTCGAGGAAAACGAAAAACCCATGGAGAAAAACAACGTTATGAAAACGGGGTTTTATACGAAAATGAAATGTTTCGCGTGCAAACAGTACGGACATAAAGCTGATCAGTGTACAAGATCGAAGAAATGGTGCAGTCATTGTAAGACAAGAACCCACAATACAAAGGATTGTAGAAGGAAAAACCAAAACCAGGACAAGAAGGAAGATGAAAGATCACAAGCGGCCAAGAGTGTTCAAGATCAAGAAGCGCGCAGATCATTTGCTTTCATAGTAAGTGATGCACCTGCAGAGAACGATGTGGACTATTTGAAGGCAAGTTTGCTTGTAGATTGTGGGGCTACAACCCACATAGTAAATGATAAAAGTAAATTTACAAGTTTTGATGAGAGTTTTAACCCTGAAGTACATTTCATAGAATTAGCTGATGGGACAAGGTATAATAATATAGCTTTAAAAAGAGGTGATGCAAATGTTCTCTTAGAAGATAAACTAGGTAATCAACATAGTGTAACTTTACAAAATGCATTGTACGTACCTTCTTTTAGTCAAGATATCTTCTCAGTTCAAGCGGCATCTGAAAATGGTGCCTCCATCTCATTCCAGCCAGGGGGGCAAGCCTTTTTAAGCGCAGGTGATGGCACACAATTCGACATTCAGAAAAGGGGGCGTCTTTATTACTTATACTCTATCAAGTCTGCTGCACATGATCTGCAAACTTGGCATGAAATTTTAGGGCACTGCAATGTTAAGGATACCCTACAGTTACAACATGTTGTTGATGGTATGTCTATCAACAATAAGAAAAAGGTAAGTGATTGTGAAGTTTGCATTTTGGGAAAAATGACAAACATAAGAAATAGAGATCCAGATGCTAAAGGAAAGGTTCCTTTAGAGCTTGTACATGCAGACCTTGCAGGCCCAGTTACACCGGAGTCTAGTGAAGGTTTTAAGTATGTTTTGGCATATACTGATGATTATTCAGGAGCCACATTCACATACTTAAGAGAAAATCTGATACATTAAGTGCTACAGAGAAATTTTTAGCAGATTCCTCCCCTTATGGGAAATAAAATGCATTAGATCTGACAATGGTACAGAGTTTACAAATAATGCATACAAATCTCTTCTTGTAAGGAATAAGATTAAACACGAAACGTCTGCACCATATTCCCCGCACCAAAATGGGACGGCAGAGAGAAACTGGCGCACACTCTTTGAAATGGCCAGGTGCCTACTCATAGATGCAAAACTTGAGAAGAAATTTTGGCCTTATGCAGTTCTCACTGCAACCTATATACGTAATAGGTGTTATAACAACCGGAATAAACAAACTCCTTACCAGGCCCTAACAAATAAAAAGCCAAAATTTGTCTAATATGGCAATCTTTGGGACTGAGTGTTTTGCATACACCCAAAATAAGACAAAGTTAGATGCAAGGTGTGAAAAGGGAATTTTCCTTGGCTATGACAAAAGTAGTCCAGCCTATTTAGTCCTTTTCCCAGAAAATGGGAAAATTCAAAAAATAAGGAATGTGAAATTTACAAATAAGTTTAAAATCATTGAGCAAGATAATGATATCCAAACAAATGATGATATTCTTCATAGAGAGATAAGACTTGGAGCAGAAATGGCTCTTCCTCAAGTAAGGCCTGAGGGGGGAAATGTCCCTTTGCAACCTGACAATGTTGAGGCAGGCCTACTTGAAGCTGAAAATCATGAGCCTGCTCCACAACCAAGATACCCTGTAAGGAACACTAGAAGGCCACCCCATTTAAATGACTACATTGTAGAAAATGATCTAGATGACGATGATGTGATAAACCATAATGTAGACTACTGTTGTGCTACATCTGTTTATCCAAAATCATATAAAGAAGCCATTAAATCAAAAGATTCTGAAAAATGGTGTGAGGCCATGAATGAAGAGATATCATCCTTAAGTGAAAACAATACTTATACACTCACAAAACTACCTGAAGGTAAGAGCATAGTGGGAGCATGTTGGGTGTATACAGTTAAGGAAGGTAAAAATGGTGAAAAGAGTTATAAGGCACGCTACGTCGCAAAAGGGTATTCACAAGTACCTGAAGTTGATTATTTTGAAACATTTTCACCAACAGCAAAGATAACATCAATCCGTATGTTGATGCAGTTGGCCCTAGACCTTGACATGGAAGTGCATCAAATGGACGTCAAGACGGCGTACCTCAATGCACCAGTCGACTGTGAACTGTATATTGAGCAGCCAGAAGGGTTTGTCAAACACAGTGAGTCTGGGGAAATGTTAGTATGTAAACTTAACAAATCACTTTATGGTCTCAAACAAAGTGGGCGCAACTGGAACCATATGTTGCACACTTTCTTGACCAGTAAAGGCTTTACACAACTTGTTTCTGACCCTTGCATGTATATTAAGAAACAAAATGGCAAGACAACTATTTTGCTTATATGGGTAGATGATATTATTATAGCATCCAATTCAACACCCTCACTAAAACAAGTGAAAGATGATTTAAGTTGTAGGTTTAAGATGAAAGATCTTGGAATACTTTCATGGTTCTTAGGTATTAATTTTACCTTTACTGGCAACACTATAACTATGGATCAGATTAGGTACATCGAGAGAATTTTAATTAGGTTCAAAATGGAAGGATGCAAACCAAGGGTGACTCCAAGCGAACTTGGAGTCAATAAGGCAAGTGCTGGGAATTCAGACGAACCCGCTGATCTCAAGTTGTATCAGGAAATTGTTGGGAGCCTTATCTATGTGATGACATCAACTAGACCCGACCTTTCCTTTATTGTGACAAAGTTATCTCAGCATATGTCAAATCCTTCCAATGTCCATCTTTGTATGGCAAAGCATGTGCTTCGTTATCTAAAAGGTACTATAGATAATAAGCTCACTTTTAAAAAGTCTAAGGAGGGATTGAGTATGCACGGGTACTGTGATGCTGATTGGGGATCATCGGAAGACAGGAAAAGTATTACAGGTTATGTTTTTAAACTATCAAAAGATGGACCAGCCATCTCATGGAAAAGTAGGAAACAGCCAACGGTAGCGCTATCAACCTGTGAGGCTGAATATATGGCGCTAGCAGCTGCAGTTCAGGAAGCTAAGTTTCTTAGGCAATTACTAGGGGAGTTCCTTAGCATCTTTATTCTCGAACCAACCATAATCCATTGTGATAACCAAAGTGCCATTTTCCTTGCCAAAAACCCTGCGCAAAACCAGAGGTCCAAACACATAGACATAAGATATCACTTTATTAGGACAGAAATCCAGTCAAGAACTGTCGATGTAAAGTACGTACCATCTGAAGAGAACTTGTCCGATCTCTTCACCAAGCCAGTCACAAGGCTCAAAGTAGGTAAGTTTATAGGACATCTTGTAGGTTGATAAATTGTTCAGTTAAACAATTAGTGATATATATCCTTTTAAAATATATCCCATAATATCTTAAAATTAAGTTATGTTGCGTTGCATTGAACAATGAACAATTTAACAAAAACAACAACACATATTCATGTAAACATAGAAACTTTATTGTTGTAATTAGAATTATCAGTTTAAGTGGGAGTGTAAAACTATAAACTAATATATTCTAAATGTATGTAATTAATGTCACGTGTCATGTCCATGTATTGAACTCAATAAAAGATACTCTGTAATGGCGATCCTAGAGAGAAATGTGCTTTGACTCAATCCCAATTTAATCTAAAGGAATCTCCGTCTGAAAGTTTATATGGCGTCCTCAACAACTACTAAAGCATTTATTTTAACACGATAAGATTACAGCTGAACTGATGTGGTCGTGTATTTACAACAATAATTTAAGCTATATTATATTAATAAAAACTTATTACCCAGTTCGTTAAAGAGTTCCACAGACTAGCTGCCTTATAATATATTGAATTTCTAACATAATTAGATTTAGGCACAGGTAAGGCTAAACTTAACTTCCTTCTAAAATCATATGTGTAATTACTTTTTCTAACAATAGATTGTAATTGTTCTGGAACATGACCATAGTAACACTTATATGCAAAGCATAGCAGACATTTTGAGTTCATGTCCCTGATAGTGTTCCAATTAGCTTTCACCAGCACTTGGTCGCTGGGAGTACTCCAGTCCAGTTTGTAGATGATCTTTGCAGCTCGAACATGAATTCTCTCTATTTCATCCATGAGGGTCTTGCAACACGAGCTCCAAATCATTAGTCCGTAGGTTATGGATGGAAGTATAACCTTGAAGTAAAAATCCTCTCTACCTTTTTTCGGGAGGAAGTATAATGATTTTAACAAATTCAACTTCTGAGTAAATGCTTTAATAACTTCAGAAACATGGTAGGTCCAATTTAATTGATAATCAATTTCTAATCCCAAACATCTAGAAACCAGCACCTGTTTAATACTATTGTTTCCAAATCTGATGTCCTGGGGTGGACCAGTAAATTTCCCTCGACCTAAAAGCATGTACTCAGTCTTACCCGGGTGAGGAGACAGTCCATTTAGACAGCACCATTCATATAACTTCTTTAAAGTTTTATTCAGCATATTGGCAACTTCATCGTGAGTCCTAGCTACTACGTACAATGTTGTATCATCCGCATACATCTCAACATCCTCATTTTCATCAACTACAACATCTGGTAAATCGTTACAGAATATTGAAAAGAGTATAGGACCAAGAACTGACCCTTGAGGTACTCCAAACCTAACAGGCATAGATTCTGATTTGTAGCCGTTTACAACTGTTGCTTGATGGCGATCAGTGAGGTAATCTCTTATCCAGCACCATAGGTCACCTGCAATACCCAAACTTTGAAGTTTGTAGAGCAGAATATTGTGAGGTAGAGAGTCGAAAGCTTTACGGAAATCAATAAAGACAACACCAACAACTAACTTACTATCCAGTGCACTCCTCCAATCTTCGGTCATCTTAGCTAAAAGTAGCTGCGTAGAATGTCCCTTCTTATAAGCCCACTGGTGTTTATTGCTAAGATTATGGTGCTCAACATGGTTTGTGATGGTAGAAACAACCTGAGTTTCCATGAGTTTACCAGGGACACATAATAAAGAAATTGGGCGATAATTTTGCTTATCGGTTTCATCATCCTTCTTGAACAAGGCAGAAACTCTTGCAAATTTCCATGTGCTTGGGACAGTATTGCACGACGCACTCATTGAATATAGAGAAAACAACGATGGAATTAAAACATGACCAGCACCTTTAAGTAATCTTGGTGCGATGTTGTCCGGTCCACAAGTTTTATTGTTCTTTAGTTTCATTAAACCTTGCATAATCGAATCATAAGTAAGTTCAATGTTCGTTACTGTTGGTGTAACACGAATAATATGCGAAAAAGGATTTTCCTGACTTTGACCCGAATATAATTCACTCGCTAATTTCTCTCCAATAGTAGAGAAATGTTTATTAAGGATTTCTGCTTTCCGCGAGTCAGATGTTTCGATGATTTGATCGTTTCCCCTTATACCTAAAATTGGCTGGACAATTCGACTACCTGAAGCATTCTTCACCAGTTTCCAATAGGATCGACAATCTTTAACTTCATCAAACAAGTTAGTATAACATTCACTTTTCGACAGCCTGACCTTTTGAGTTACTCTATTCCTAAGGCTACGATACTCAGACCACAGTTCCTGGCTATTTGATTTCTTAGCCTTCAAAAACGTTTTCAGACGCAAGTTCATCAGATGTCGAATCTGGGGAGTTATCCAAGGTAATGACTGTTGCCTAATTTTAACTTGCCTATAGGGAGCGTGTCTATCACATATTTCATTAAACAGGTGTGACCAGGCCCAGAAGCTGTCATCAGGATCGTCAAAGACAGAGATGACAGCCCACGGTGCTTCCTCAACATCTTTTATAAACGCTTCGTTGTCAAATCGTTTATAAGATCTAGCTGTAACCACTTTAGGTGGAGGTCGCTTAATCTTGTTCTTTACCGACGCATACACCAACAGATGGTCTGAAATCCCCAGCTCGAGTGTTTTCGTACATTTGATGGTGTTTGGCTTACTGGCGATTACCAAGTCGATTAAAGTGGATGTCTCGCTAGTGATCCTTGTTGGTTGATCATTGACTACTGAGTAGTCAAAATGCTGAAGTATATTATGAAGTCGTTTGCCCATTGCTGATGTGATTTCTCCTCTATTCCTTGTAAAATCTGCATTCAAGTCTCCGATTACCATAACATTTCTATACTTCAACCAGACTTTCTCCAACGTAACGTAAAATCTTTGAAAGAATTCAGAGTCAGATGGTGGTCTATAAATAGAACCTACGATGAATGCAGATGATTCAAACATATCTTAAGCCATATGCCCTCAATATCCGTCAATTCAAATGATTTAAGCCGTGTGAAACAAATAGGTTGGCAATATACACCAGACATCCTCCTCCGACCATTCCTGAACTTCTATCTCTCCTGACCATCTTCTAATTCTCAATTTCAAGTTGACTGTTGGATATTTTACGATTTAGATGTGTCTCGGTGACAGCCAAAATATCAAAACGACATACGTATAACAGGAGTTTCACTTCCTCAATTTTATTTCGAATACTACGAGTGTTGATGTTGTGCAACTTTCATGTTGTTTGATCCTTTGTCTAAAGACTTCACAAAATCTTGTAAATAATTTGGAGCAACGCTCACGTCCCAACCTGGATTTCTTTCAATGTCACCAGAGAGCAACAAAATTTGCGTCAAGGCAACAGAGTTAGGGTAGTAAAGAACGCGGCACTTTGAAAACTTTGATGATCTTAATCTTAATAAACGTATAATGTGCTTTGTACCATTTGTGCATAATATTAATCTAATAATACATGGGTCAAACTTTCCCAATAAAAGCTTAGAAGTTATAAATATATCATTTGGTGGAAAAACACCACTCACAGACACAATGTTGTTGGTAAAACCCGCCTCAACAGCAGATATCACATATTGTATCACAAAATCTGCATTGCCGAGGCTTCCAAACCATAGGCAGGTATAAAGTTCGACATTGGGTAAATAATTCGCCTGACTGGTTCCACTGTTGTAATAATTTTCCAATTTCTCACTTTGAACCGTAGGATCAGCTATTCCAGTGAGGCCACATTGTCCTCCACTTGATTCTTCACATTTTAACTCGTAAAAATCTGCCAAGAAACAGCAATTGAAGAGACAAAATAACCCAGAAGTATAGAGCCAAGTAAAATGTGTCGACCTCATTACGCATTCATTACACATGACACTTATTGCTGTATTCCGCAAGCGCAACTCAAATTGTATCTTTCTAAAGATATTACTTGCCAGAATGCCTCTATTTTTCATGTCAGCTCTGGTATGTAAAGAAATATACTGTAGTCTGTAGACTGTAGTGTAGGACGTACTAAATTAAAATGAATTATGCACCAATTTTTAATACTTCAGATTTTTATGGGGTTTTTTACTGGGTCAAGGAAATTATTGACAAACAGAATTCAAATACAAAAAATAATGAAAAATTAAAAAATCCCGCTCCAAATTTTTGAAAATTGTGGACGAGAAACACGATATCAATTTTCATTGGCCTTATACTTGATGCTTTGTGCAAACGGTCTTTTGTCAAAAGAAAAATCGATTGAATAACTCACAAATGTACGAAATGCATAGAAATATATTTATTTATTTATTTAAACTAGGCGTAACCACAGGTTAAAAAGTGCGACCTGGAGACTTTAGTCACTAATGACAACGCGCCGACTGACCTGCCTCCTCCGCAGGCCCTTACTATTTGTAGATCAGTGTATATATAGACATATCAGTTTAATATATAGATCAGTGGCTGAACAAATCTGTTGTGATGCATGCTGGGAAGACGAAAAAAATTAAACGTCCCGCGCGCCCCCATTAATTTTTTTTCGTCTTTTACTAATTAATTATTCGATAGCAAGCGACTGGGGACGAGGCAGCCGACTGACGCTGTTTTAGCCAGATAGTTGGTGATCATCCTTTACTTTTGCCAAAAGTCGGTCGGTCGGGTTTGTTTTATTTTTTATATAACGATTTGCGTCAAATAAACATGCACATGACAAGGTACTTTATTTCATATTGTCTATTGATATATTCAAAATAAAAAACAGTAACAACTTTTCAAGTTTATGCAAAGGAGTGGCGATAATATATGGGCTAATATTGCTCATTATATAATAAAAGTCGGCCCATTTACACTGAATATCCAATTTAGGTAAATTTATCAAAATATTAACTTGACTAATAGACCTTTCCCCTTTTGAAATTTTGATCTAGACAAGTCTGGACAAAAATTTAATCACAGCTTGAAAGAGCATCAATAATTTTCCGAAGTTTTGTTGCAAAATGTTGTAAAATGCGGATAATATAGCCTTGCGAAGTTTGCCGTTTTTCAGTCATTTGGTATTACAAATGGGAAATTGATAATCAGTGATCAAACTGATTATCAATTTCCCATTTGTAATCAAAATGACTGAAAAACGGCAAACTTCGCAAGGCTATATTATCCGCATTTTACAACATTTCGCAACGAAACTTCGGAATATTACTAATTTGTGATATAAACTCTTTCAAGCTGTGATGAAATTTTTGTCCAGACTTGTCTAGATCAAAATTTCACTTAAAAGGGGAAAGGTCTATTGGTATCCAATTACGTCACTTGCTACAAATTACATAACAAATAGTTTATACATTTGTGATTATATTGTCGCTACAGCGCAAAGTCGCCTTCTATGAATAGCATGACGTGTCAATAACAGTACCAATTGACAAAGCGCAATTTAAAGATAAATATTAAAGCCCGGCACATGACTTTCAAACAACAGACGTTTCTTTGTATACATCACATCCTCATGCACAGCATTTAATCTTTTTGTTTATTTAAATCTGTCTTCAATAACAGACTTACAACAGTTAGTAGATGCTAAGTTAAGCTTCATTTGATGTACAATTTGATGAACAAAAGTTAAAGGTACATGTATAAAATTGCATCAGTATCGATGAGTAAATAAAACACTGGGCGGCATAACAGCGGCGGATATACCGTTTCATGCGGTCTTCCAAATATGGAAATATGTTCCAAATATGGAATGCAAGCCGAGGTGAATCCGTGAATCTTGAGCCGGGGCTAATCCGAACTCAGCGGTATATTTAAATTTTCTACGCACAGATTAGGATGCTCCCAGCTCGCTCGCTGGTGCTCGCTCGCTGGTCGCAAAAATTTACCTGTAACTGCAGGTGTAACTATAAGAGGACACAGGGGTTCCATACTAGATAGTACACCTGATTGACAATACAATACGTATAAACCATTGCATTTTCCAAACATGAGGTATCTAAAGTAGTTGTCAGACATTCCAACCTCCGAGTCCTCAAAACCGGAACACTTCCCAATTTTCCCATTTTACTTAAATAAATGCCTCCCTCGAATAAATGCTGCACTTTTCTCATTGATGTGGTGTCTATTTGGGTTATAAATGGGTTGTTTGATGTATAATAAAATTAGTTTAGTCGCATGTATTAGTTTTCTGCGTAATAATAAAAAACCAGGGTCATTTAGCATATAAGGCGCAAAAAATCTCGTATTCAAGAGCCCAAGATTATTGCGCCGCTTCTGTTCGCTGCTTTACTTCATGTAGCCCTGGCAAAATTAATAGGAATTGAAAGGGACCGCTAAATTGTCAAAACAACATATGTCACGAGAATTACATCGATCGGCGACAAACTCAGCAATTGTTTGGGGAAACTACAATCCTGGTCAATAATATTGGTGCACTTGACACTGACTGTGCGAAATTTGACTCCCACTTCAATAACAAGCATAGCAACCCCCTTTCCCCCGTTCAATGTTGTCTGTAGTGTGTTATACGTCCAAGGTGTTACACAACATTGATAAGGGGGATAGGGGGTGTTTGGACATGAAATTTTGTATAAAATTGGCAAATATTTATATGGTAATCAGAAATGAAGTAAAGGTTATGCTATTTCGACTAAGTGCGCCAAGGATTATTGACCAGGATTGTAGAAGCTCCCATTTCATTAATATGTATTGAACCAAACGAATTTCATTAATATTTGTCACATGAGCCTTATTTGAAGAATACAACTATTAAAATACTACAGAAACCGGGACAATACGAAGAAAACCGGCACAACATAGTCCAAACCGCGACAGTCCCGGGTAAACCGGGACGGTTGGAATGTTTGAGTTGTCATGGTAACACAATAATTTTTTAAGAATATTCATACAAATGAAAAATCGCCTAAAAATATCACTTTTAATTTCAAAATTATCAATTTCCCAACATTTATATGTTAGGTATGTTATTATTATTTGTTTTAAAGTGTTCTTTATAAAACTAAACTGCCTTTAATTAAATGGCTTTATCCATAAACTTTGAGTTTGCAATAAAATGATTTCAAATTCTTGCATGCAAATGCTTTGCTTTCTTTTTTATTTAAAAAATTCAATATAATAAAAAAGGGAATCAATATTAAAGATACACTGAAATTATATGCTGTCTTGTTTAGTTGTTTCATATATGCAAAGGCTGTTGGGTTTTAAATCAATTATAAAATCAATATTTAAAACAAACTTACCTTTGTTAACATCGGCTCTGTTGGAAAGTGTAGGGATATAGACGGACAAGCGATCATTCATGTTGATATCTAGAGATAGAGACGGACAGGACATTATAAATGTGGATATGTAGGGATAAATAGGGTTATAAAAACATGTGTGAGAATCCAAGATGGCGGAACGTTGTCGTTTTTCGAGAGCATTTATTTAGTATAAATATTTTTATGTTTTATATATTAAAAAGGAATAGAACCAATCGTAGGTCTTTATTGTCGTCTCATAAAGCGATTATCGACAGCTCCCTTTATTTTAGCCGATTCATTACAAAATCTTGCAAAAATGTGAGCAAAAATGAAATATATTTGCAAGAAATTTATCAATCATCAAATCAAGAAATGTTTGCTATTTTGCTGTCGTCATGCAGTCATTATAATGCAAACTTTAAATTGAACCCTTCAGTGTCTGCTATTCATGACAGTCCGCCATATTTTTGAGATCAGTGAGGATGACCACCCACCAAAACATTGTAGACTTCGCTAATGCTTTCGTTTCCCCGGGTGTAAATAGCCGGGATGAATTAGTACCCTTGCACGGCGCTTCGTGCCATTGGCTCAGGATAAGTATATAGTCCATCTTAAGAACAAGACATTGCATTTACACATCGACATTTAGGACAAACAAGTTTAAACGTTCTTATATTATCACCATCAAATACTTGTCTTAGTCTTTCAACATAAAAGTCTTTAAGTAGAATCTTAAAGTTTGATATTTTATCACTCGTTTGAATAGTACTAGGCAGCGCGTTCCAAAGATGAACTAATCTATTGAAATAAGAATCGTGATAAAGTGATGTTTTACAACATCCCTACATGGTACAAGTATCACAGTGTTGAATATATTATCTATGTTCATTAAAATTAGGCCTAATTCACACTCAAAATATTCTAACCAATAATTCATTGGTAATAAGTTTAAATATATTAGTTGTTCTTAAAAGGAGAGATTCGATGTTTTACACATAAATTTTGTTGCTCGTCATTGTATGCTTTCCACCATTATCAGCTGTCCAATGGCTGACTGAGGAGCCCAGATTTGAGAACAATATAACTTCGATCTAACCAGTGTGATGTATAATAGTTTAAATGAATTTGTTTTCAAATCCTTCACACATTTACACTTTAACTCTTTCTCGACAACCGGTTTCGTATTACATTTCGATACAATTTTTCTAATATAAATATCTTGGCGAGTATTTACCCCCCTTTTAAATAAATGCCACCATTGAAATCCTCATAAAATAACCTTTCGAACGGGGGGTCAAGTGCCGTCAAAACATTACACAAAGCGAAACAATCATATATTTACTCACCGCTTGGCCAAAGGTTCTAAATTTCATATCCACAAGATCTTGAATACCCCTTGAACTTTTCGTCATTTGCTGAACGGCTATACGTGTAAAATACTCTCTGTATTCAAGCGCTTTCGTGTAGAAAGTTTCGTATGTATACGCCGACTAGAAATATTTATTTTGAATTTTTCAAGTGTCGGGTTTTAATCGCATTTGCGTACATTGCGCAATAATTGGCCAATAAGAAGCTCCTTTGGCCGGGATGACGTCAAACTCACGCGTGTAGGTGCAATTTGACCTTGCGAATCCATTTCTGGCCTTTCCAGGGTCATACGATACAAACGCCGCATTGTTTTGACGGTTTTGAGTCGTATTTCCGGTTGGGATTAATTCACTTCGAGCTCACAGTCGGACAAGAAATGGAAATATATTGATAAAAGATACAGATTTGTAGATTCAGGGTTGCAAATAACACTCCAAAAACACTATTTAATGGGGATTCGAACAAGACTACTACAAAGACGATATGTTCGATGGGGCCGAAGTTATTTTCGGCGAAAGGTATGGCTAGTCTATAATAATCTGTATTTTTGTTCAGACAATTGCATAATTTGATACAATATGATCGTTTTGACTTTCAAAGGCCCATAAATCGTTACAATACTAATAATGACTATAACTATCGTTTGGAACTAGTTGATATTTTATTTCTGAATCGAATGGTGGTATTTCTGTCTTCATAGCATGCACTGAACCGAAAGTATGAAATTTCGAGCCTGTCGACCGCTCGCGGTCGACGAAATTGGACCCTGTTGAGAAAGAGTTAAAAAACCTTACATTTTATTTGATTTAGTCACTATCTTCTTTATGTTCTTTATTAAAATGAATATTTTACAAATAATATATATTGTATATGGTATGCTAAATGTCTGAATGAGTCGCCCTACAATGTCTTGGCGAAAGACAGAAAATCTATTCCTTCACAGATTCTGCCAGGAAGACCAGTTTGTCCACTTTAAGTAGCAATTTGCCCCGCTTTGTTAAAAACATTTCCGATGGCGAACTAGTGGCTTGAATGGCAAGGTGTGTTCTTGCCAACTGCAACAATAACGGAAGATCCTTGGTGTTGACCTTCCACCATTCCATAGCTTTGTCATCTCCATCGATAACCGAATCTGTCAAGTAAATGTCAATTTTTTTGGAGAGGCAACTATGTGGAGAGAAAGCTGGCGACACTGTTTCTTCTTTACGCTTGTCAATGCTCCAAAGCTGAATTTTACCTTCTTTGAAGCACACAATGGCAAGATGTCGTCTTCATCTTCAATGGCACTGAACTTTAGGTAAACAGCATTCTTCAAGAGCTCCTCTCTTACTTCATTGATTTCGCCGCTTTCGAGAAAGTCAGTCTTGTACCTAGCATCCAAGAACGATGTAACATTCATCAAAGCTTTAAGTGCACCATCAACAAAACGTGCTTGCAATCTTGTCAAGACCTTGTTCTTGATTTTGGCCGTCAGCAGCAAATCATCATCTTGAGGAGCTAATTCAGTGGTTGACAGGCAATGGAGAATTGGCTTCAATGTATTTGTTGGTACATAGTTGCTCGCAGACATAATGTCAGTGAATTCCTTAAGCGGACCAAGTGCTATATCAACACTTGTGTCCTTGTCGTTACCAAGAACTCACCAAATGGCCTTCTTATTACGCATCACCCAGCTGATTATGTGCTGAGTGGGACCCCAATGGATTGAGGACATCTAAAATTATTGTAAAAATCATTTAGTATAAAACAGTAAATACACCCTACATTATTCAATCAAGATAAAATATTCAATCTTGTTTACTTCATACTCACCGATGTCAAATCTTGAACTTCTGTCCAGGTTCTTCTTGAACTTGGGTGGCGGCAAGATCTCTTCCAACTTGTGCAAAAAGCTGCCACAATCTTCTTGGAGACGGCCAACACACGTACTCTTGGCTCGTTCTTTATAGTGTTGGTGATACTGTATGATACTCCTTACTTGATGTTGAGACTGTTGAGTATCTGACGAAACTGGGCTGCCGTTGTTTTCCTGTACTGACTTTCGTCCTGATGGAGTGATCATCCCACATTGGGAAGGATGCAATCTTTTAAGATGCTGGATTAAATTTGACATGTTTCCTCCTTTGTTCTTAACAGAACCTGAACATATTTTGCACTTGGCAGAACCCTGCCCTGTTTCAGGCTTCTTAAAAAATTCCAAACTGAACTTCTACTCATGTTAATGCTGTTGAAAGACTTGTAGAATACCGTACCAAGCACAGTGGTATTTATATGTTAAGCTCCACATATTTTCACAATGAGTCCTACACATCAACTCTGTCTTCGCAGACATCCGCCTTCCGAATTATTCACGTGCGTGATCCATTTATGATCCACCTACTATTCTTTGTGCACTGTTTCTGCAAGTTTCAACTATTTTCCCGATTTTTGTTCGGGTTTTTTCCCCGTTTTTTTGTCAAAAGAAAAATTGATTAATTCGTTTTTTTTTTAAATCTTTCGGTTTTATTGATAAACCACCCAACCCTACTACTTGCATACATATACAGTAATATATTACAAGTGGCAGCCACAACCAACGAGTGTAAAATCTCAGAAAATATTAGCCCCATCAAAAGAGGAATAAAAGGAGAACACATACTATAAAATAGGCAAGTAATATCTCATTTTAAAATATATGTTTTATATATTTTTTCTAGGGGGCCACCTGTGTATAAATCATCCATTAATTACAGCTCTAAATTACAGCATATAGAAGGGTTACCAACATAAAGGCAGGCTTTGGCCTTAAAGAGCAAGTATCATGCCAGTGACCCTCTGGGCAATTGGCGGCCCAGAAAATGGCTCAGTTATTTACGAGTGATCTGCAAGATTTAATTTGTATTGACCCATATATATCGGAATTCTATTGAAAAACAATTTTACTTCTTGAAACGAAGCGAGTCATTATATCTTTGTTTTTTTTATGCAAAATGTTTGTAATGAAAGTATATTCATGATATACAGCTGAATGTAAACACAAGCATGCAAAGGATCACTGTCACTTAACAGTTAACTTCATTTGAAGATCGATGTCTGAATAAGGTACTGTAGGTTCAACTGTTTTAATCACAATATGTTAACCAGCTCCTTCTTTGACTGCAACAAATAAACTTTTCCAGCTTCCTCATTTTTGCTCTTGCATTGTACTCTACTTTCCTTTCTTCATTCATACTTCTCCATGCTTCAGAAAAAGCTTTGTTTTTCTCAACCAGAAACTGAACCTTTTTCGATTCTATTGATAAAGTAATTAATAGGTACATAGCAATCTAATAATATACATTAAAATCTTAAACTCAACTGTGATTGGTTGATTTCAGTGCAATTAATCTTAAAAGCAAGCACAAAATTCTGTAACAACAATGGAAAAATCTGTAACAAAATATCTGATTGGTGGAAAAAACAATGGGATTTAAAATCAACCAATCAGCTTGAAGCAGTCGTCAAGTAACAGTCACACCATCACATACTGAATCAAAACAAAATAAACATGGCCACCATGCCAAATAAGTAAGAGTGGAGTTGGCGTTGAAAATATGGCATTTATCCCTTTCTTTTATCTTTAACAAGACTAGCAAAACATATGCTCAAATGTATATATCGCTATAGGCATTCTTTCCAGGGCAGATTTTTTGCATGAAACATCAGCTGTTCTCTTCTCGTCGCACTAAACTTATTTTTTTATAGTAATACACAGTCGCTTTTCGCAACAGATTTTTGACTAAAATTTTGACCAAAGCATAGTTCGTTTAAATCTACAAATAATTCACTCTTTCTCAGCAGGCCCCTATAAACGTAGAACGTGCATGGTCTATGACTTCGCCGATTCATATCTTCGGTTTGGTGCATGCTATGTTTTAGTCAAATATAGTTTTAGTGAAATTGTATTTCTATTTATGACCTTTTGGGAGGTCATGCAGTGTCATATTTCATTATACTAATCAATTGTCTCGAACAATGTAAACTATCCATACCTTTCTGTGGCAAATTCTGAAGAGTTTAGAAGATCTTCAACTTTTTCTCCACATCAAAATACAGAATGTTTGGCCAAGCGGTGAGTAAATATATGATTGTTTCGGTTTGTGTATTTGTTTTGACGACATTGAACCCCCCGATGGAAAAGGTTATTTTGTTAGGATTTCAATGGTGTTCTTTGTTTTAAAGAGGGGTGAATAAACGCTGAAATATTTATGTTATAAAACAATTGAATCAAAATGTTGCTTGTCGTAAAAAGGTCGCATGTCGAGAATGAGTTAAAGATTATCTAAGTCTGATAAATCAGGATGTTTTCAGGATTATGGAGACTATTCAGGCAAATGTAGCTTTTAAACCAGATGCACGATTTGCAAGATCATTCTATCCCTATGGGTACTCAGTCCTAGTAGGCGGCGTTATATTGAACAAACATACTTGCAGGGAGGTGAGTCCGGGAGTGGACGGTGGCTGGAAGTTTCCCAATATCCCCTTATTTAATATGGATGTTTCTAAAATATTTGCATATTCTTGAAAAGCGAAAATGCACACATTGTGCAAAAACATTGCCAAGATTTATATAAACCTACCTGCCCATGCCAAACAAATTTCAGCGGCCATCTTTCTTCTCTTCCACTTTGAATACAGAATATTCCATTTTCATCAAACAAAATAAAAAAATAATTATTTAATATTTTTTAAAAATCTCACATCTTGTCAACAAGATGTGTTCACAACAGCCTTGTAGTAAGCTTGTCAACAAGTTGTTGAAATGGCAATGATATGTAGTATCAATGCCGTTTCAACAACTTGTTATCAGGATGTGTTTGCATTGCTTGTTCCCAGCTTGGTACTACAAGGTTGTTGAACTTAACAGACTTGTAACAAACTTATAAACAAACCTGCAGTAGAACTTGTATCAATACTACAATGCACAACTTGTAACAAACCTGCAGTAGACTAAAGTAGACTTGCATCAATTTGATACAAGTCTACTGCAGGTTTGTTATAAGTTGTACATTTTTACGCACATGTGGCAATCATCTGCATTTGTTTACAACTTCATGTGATTTATGTGTCGTGATTTGTTCGACAGATTTGTCTTTGCTTGTTATTGATTCATTTTTCAACTCTGTTTCAAGTCTTTCAACCGGCAAGTTATTTCGCTATTAAAGGTAAGAAAAGTAACTACCACATATAGTTTGCAGTTACAATTTTTTTGTTAATTTAGAATTGTTTTGCTATATAAATGCAGCATCCTGTTTTACTTGCAATGTGTTTTGTTTGCTTTTTCTGTCAAGATGAGTACTGTTGAAGCTGGAAGTGTTATAAACAAAGCTTATAAGCTTGACATGGTTTTGCGATCCTTCGGCAGGAAAAATCATTGTTTCTACCAATGCCTAGCTTTTTATCTTGGCGTGGACGTTCATGAGGTGATGAGCAGGTTGGAACACTTCATGCTGAAAAATCAGTTTCTTGCCATTAAGAATGAGGTAACTTTTAAAATATAATTTATATTATAATCCAAAATGTCGATATACAGAATCATGGACAAGAATGTATTTCATATAGAATTGAAACAGGTCAGAAATGTTCAAAACTCAAGTTTTTCAACAGTCACTATTATGTCAGGCGGCTGGGCAAAAAATAAATCAAACCAAGCTACAGACTAACCATACTGGCAGGTTTCACGTGGTGGGCAGTAAATGACCACTTGCATAATAGCGATGGCCGCTAAACATGAAGGTAGGAGGCTGTAGGTTGCTTTCGAACGAAATGATACAATGACGGATTTTAACAACTTTTCACATCCATTGATAACTTTTGTCTGCAGGGAAACAACTAAGGAACTTTAAACTACAAAAAGATTAAATTTCATGAAGTTTTGTGCAATAATGGCTAAGAAAACTCGTCAGTTACATTTTCTAACACATTGTATATGCGTCACTGATTTTGTAGTTTGAAAAATATGTGAAAAACAGTTGTATTGTGTAAGTGATTGTTGGTCAATACAGTAATAAGAAGTATTTTCTTGTCTGTTGCAGTAGTGACATTGTGTTGTGATGGTCAAAGACACACAGGCCTGGGGACACTTTGACCACCTCTCAGTAACCCCTTACTTTAACCCCACCATAAGCATGTATTACCAAATTTATAACCTTCGCGTCAAAGAAAAGAGTAATTTGTACTTTTCCATCAATAAAATCCAATTTACAAACATTTATAAGCAATAATATCTATTGGCTTGTAAGGATAAAAACGTTAAAACTGTTTAACACATATAAATTGCCATAATTTGCAAACATGCACAACTCTCTCTCTCTCTCTCTGCAACAGTTACACAGTCTAAAATGTAAGTCATTTCTTAAAAATGGCAAACTGAGAGAACATTAATACGTTTCCAAATAAATGTTATATACTGCCATAAATGTCATGCTGTTTCATCAGTTTGTACCAGCCCTGGGCAACTTCATCATCGACATCATAGCCTTTCCCTGCAATCGTTGTTTCAGGGGTACATGGACCATAGAAAACATACTTTGCTTCCACGATCTCTACATCCGTTTTTGGAAAATCCCAGTAACCATCTCCTCGGTAGCGCAAAAAACTAAATTCGACACATTTGACATCTTCATCTGGATCATCGGCAAAACATAGTTGCATCTTGCCCCAATAATATTTTTGACCATAGTACACAGCATACAGGCGACCTTTCTTGTAATCATCCAGTGACTTGTTCACCTCCGACAATGTTTGTAATAACTTTTCCTTTTGCAAAATTGACTTGGTTGGAGTATCAGTATCAGACTCGCCCTCCGACTGGGTTTCTTCATCTGTTTCAGGCTGGGACTCAGATTCTTCTTCTGTTTTGCAGTCCTCTTCACTTTCTTCATCAGATTCATCACTTTCAGAGGAAAGGTTTTCTGATATGGACTTGCCTGGTTGGACATGTCTCTGCATCTTCACCTTGCATATTGGCAAGTGTGTCCAATAGACTTTGATCAAGTGCTTTACTAGGACTCGTGTTGTTTTCACTTGGCAGTTTGCGATAAACCTCCTCTGGGTTGAATGGGTGAATTCTGCAAGCCTTAAAGCAGTTAACCAAATTCTGCTTGCTATTGCCTTCGCTTAACTTCTCAATTAGCTTTCTCAGCAGCCCTACAAACTGTTCTTTTGGTAAAGTGCCATATTGACATCCAATAGCTGTTTTTCTCCAATCAAACAGTAATGCTCTCCATGCTTTCTTCAGTGGAGCAAAGTAAGCCACATCCAGTGGCTGCAATAGATTGTACCATTAGGAAATAGGCATATAAATGCGATGTTGTGCTTGTTACATGATTCAATGACACTTGTGTTGAGATGGGATGACAAGTTGTCTCCTATGAGAACCTTTTTCCCATCTTGCTTCCTCAATTTGGGAAGAACAAGGGTGAAAAACCAATTTTCAAATGTAACCTCGTCAAACCAGCCACTGCGAGTTCTGTTATAATGGGCGTCTTTAGGTCCTCCTCTTATGCAAGTATCATAGATGCACTGATTTATATACAGTGTATGGTGGAATCATATCTTCTGCATTTCCACAAAACATTGTCGAATAGCACAATTTACTACTGTCCATCACTCTTTCCGGGTATTTAGTTCCTCTTTTCATTACAGCCTTCTTGCCTCCAGGGTCATCCCTAAGATTAGTTTCATCGTAGTTCCAAATGTTTGTTGCAGGAACTCGTTCCACCTCCTTCTTGATGTTGTTGAAATAGGTTTCAAGTTCTTATGTTTGTTGCAACTCTATGCGTCAGTTTCCATCTTTTCATGAAGTTACTAGCCCAGTCGTCTCCTGGTATATTATTCTTGAATTGATGTATGACCCTCTTTTGCTTGGTAAGATATGCAGCTACCATCATTCGTAAATCAATCTTGTCCAAGGGGAACCCCCATTTGCACATGGCCATTACTCAGGAAACAACAAAGATCTAGTTTTCCACTAGTGACATCTTCTAAACAAGTTCCCAGATCTTGAGCAGAATATGCTTGATACGTTCGTTTACCTCTTTGCCTTGGAATATATTTTCGAGGCATCTAAAATAGAAGTTCTAGCTAAAATTACTGAAGAACACAATAAAAGTAAAAGTTAACTTCACATGAAACAATATAGAGAGTATCTTTGTTCTTAAAGTTGGATTTAACTTAGGTGGTCAAAGTCACCACACAAGTAAAAACTGCTGAGAAACTGTGGGGTGAAATTGACCACTTTAAAAAAAACACATTTTCAACAACAAAGAAACTCAAAAAAGCATACCAAACGGTGCCAAAATGATTTAAACATACAAAAAAACAGTCTTTCATATTTATTGTTGATAAGAAATAACTATAGCGAAATCTATAATTACAAGTACCTGAAATTATTATGTTCATACCTTGCTTTTTCTCCATGTCAACCTTCCAGGCAGTTTTTTCAAAAAGAGGTAGAGTCAAACACATGCTTTTACCAAATGCATCATGGGAAATTTGAATATGGCGGCTGCCAGTAATTAAAAATACTTTTATGTGGTCAAATTCACCCCAAAAGGTACAAAATTTGTGGGGTGACTTTGACCACCTACTTTTCTCGCTGAACAACAAAGTGACTGCCGAACAGCATTTATTTATATTTAATTCAATTTACATTCTATATTTCTGGTATATTTAAAATTATTCAAATTGATTTATTCAAGATTGAAATTCAGAGTTTCAATTAGGGTATCCCTAGTCGATTGAACTGATTGTGTTTGTAGATCACGTACTGTGGATATATTGTAAGAATGCTAACAATAACATTTAAAATAAGTCGAAAACAAGTCATGCTTTAAAAAAAGAACAAATATTTACAATTGAAGTTTCTCAAAACAAATACATCGGGCATTAAATGAAAAAATTATAAAGTGACCAAAGTCACCCTACATTCAAAGTCACCCGAGTTTACGGTATTACTGATAGTTTTTTTGTACTGGATTGCTAGTTTATTTGGATTGTATGAATTTATAAAAGCCATTTTTTGCTTTGTCAGATAGACAACTTTTGTCATGATTTTGTTCGAATTTTTCAGTCCGAAAACTCACATCTGTTTGAACAAATTTCTAAGCCTGGATATCATCAATCTGAATAAATTGTCTCTAGTTATATCAAGAATATTTAATAGTGAATGTGTTCTCTTGATTTCATATGCATATTTTATCATAATTTTGTAAAAATTTCTCAAGATCTCAAGAAGTAGTGAACTGCTTGATCAGTTAATATTTAATTGCTGATCACAACATGAAATTTAGGTTTATAGTATTTTTATATACCTTCGTTTAGCTGAACCTTTTTGTTGGATTGGAAGAATATGTGTTTACCTAACATATGTTAAGTTGTTTGTAAAGATATTTAACACCAAAAGATTGATGTTTTAGCTACACATAGCTGTTGTCACACAGCTACAACATTGCAGGCAGACACATGCAGTACTTGTTTGAACAATTAATCATTGCCAATAAGAGGCAACTTGCACTTGGAGCAGACCCTCAGCTTGAACATACACTCGTTATTAGTAAGTGGGGTGTACTAATCTGATGAAGTGATACATAGATGACCTTGGGTATCTTTACTTTGATCCAGAAATCTATTTAACATGACAAATTGATCACCTTTTAGTTGAGCAAGCAATAATTATTACTTGTAGGGATCTTATTTTAGCATGCTGAGATTTTTTGGAGGTCCTGTATTCAGTGTCCTGTGATCCACTCCATGACCTGGCCATGTATTCAGTGTGTGATCCACTTGGTTAGTCTGATAAACCGGGTTGTCTGTAAACTGGATAATCTTTGCACAGGTCACAGGACATGCTTGACTCAAATTCTATTCATTTAACTGAATATTAAACCGGGTGAATATCCTGTAAAACTATACTGTGGTACTGGTCAGGGGGGGGGGGTCATCTGTTGACTGTTATGACACAGACTTTCCTCTGTTGTAAATGGCATATAGATATGTAAAGCATTAAGTAGCTTTTGAGCCACACTACAATACCAAAGAAATAATATATATTTCTACGATGGCCCAGAAGGCTCACAGTCCTGTTACATTTTCTTGCAGTCGTGTAAAGCTTCTCACAGTCCAGTGAAGTCTTTTGGTAGTCCTGTAAAATTTCTTGACAGGCCAGTACATTTTTTTAACACAGTCCAGAAAACTTCTTTCTAGTGCCTATAGTTCCTTTTGATAATTTGCTTCGTTTTCAAATTCCCGCCATTATCGAACAGGCTATCAATTCAAGGACAAGTTTTAAAAGATCTTTTCAAAAAGACAACGACAACGTACTAAGAACATACTACTTATTAGTTATTAATCTCATATAAACATGCTGTTAACAAATTATACACCTTGCATGAACTTGGGAAATCAATATGAAGAAGAGGAACTTATAAAAACATATTTCAACCAAGGATACACAAATCCAGGAATATTGGAGTATTTAAGACTTCATGGCATTGATATTAGTTTATCAACACTAAAGCGGATATTGGCATCGATACACCTTCGTAGATGAAGACCTACTACGAAGAAGAACTATTGAAGAAGAACTGGCAGGTAGTGGCTGTTTTATTGGTTTTCAAAAAATGCGGTGGAGATTGATACACAAAGGGCTTATAGTGAAGCGGGAAACAGTAAGAATATTATTAGTGGATCTCCATCCAGTTGGTGTGGAAACTCGGGGAAAAAAGGCTACGCAAAAGAGTGTATGCATGTAATGGCCCAAATTTTATATGGCACATAGACAGTCATGACAAACTGAAGCCATATGGGTTCAGCAATTCATGGCTACATTGATGGTTACTCAAGAAGGCTAATTTGGTTGGAAGTACGACCAACAAACAAGGAGTTAGTTGCCAAATATTATCTAGACTCAATCAGACAAGTTGGTGGGTCCTTAGGAAAATAAGATCTGATGATGGAACAGAAAATTGTGTGATTGAAGCTATACACACATTCCTTCGTTCAAGTGACAATGATGAACACGCTGGGCTTGCCAGCTTTCTTATTGGGTCATCTACATCTAATCAGCGTATTGAAGCATACTGGTCGCATCCAGGCACGTAGCCAATGGGGGGGGGGGTTCCGGACCCCCTACTTTTTGTAAAGGTCAATATTGTAATTCATTCAAAAGTGAGAAGAAACTAGTGGTGGGGGTGCAAGTTGTGAATATTTTTAAAGAAATCAACTGTCGTCATTAAATTGAAATAATTGCGTATTTGCGTTCACAGGCTATCCAGTATGTTGTATGTACAGTTTAGTTTGATGCAACGCTTCAGAATATCTTCAAAGAGAAGAAATGGACTTAGTAACCACTGTTGACATGGCAACTTCGCTAATCGCTAAATTTTTTTCTTTCCGGAATGAGGAAAAATTTGTCGAGTTTGTGCACACTGCTGAATTCAAAGCAGTCGAATTTCACGTTGAAGATTTGTTTAGAGATCCCAGCAACAAATGACGTAGAATGCTTCCAAGTCTAGCTGATGGACAAACATTGCTTGATGCATCATTAAGTCACCCTGTTGTGTCTACAACTCAAAACAGCACAACAGTGTCAGCAGAAAGTAAATTTCGCACTGATTTTTACTATTGTCTGCTTGATTTGCTGCGGAGGGAGCTAAAGAGGCGATTTTCATTAAAATCTTGTGAAGTATTGGTGCAATTCTCAATCCAGCTCATTGGAGTAATGATAATTAATATAGAAAAGGTGCAGAGGTAATAATTAATATAGAAAAGGCAAGAAGGTACAAAATCCCAGAGAAAGCAAACTGTCGGGAATATTCCTTGTTCTGGGAGTCCGGATGCTTTCGCAGTTTGTTGCAGGAGATGGAAGAACACAAGAAACAGGGGTGGAAAAACCCTTACCTTCCATTAATATTAAGAAGTTTGGTGAAAGTGATTACGCTGGCCTTTACCGAAACCTTCGCAGAATCATTTGTATTGCGTCCACAACTCCAGCTACAATAGCTTCTAGCGAAAGATGCCACAGCACAGTTAAAATCATCAACAATTACATGAGAGCAACCATGGGTGAAGATCGACTGGAGAGCTTGGTTCTTGCTAGTAGCGAAAGAGATGTAGCCGAAGATATTAAGTTGCATTCTCTTTGAAGCCTATATAGAAAACTTCCACTATAATATATTCTTGTAATCTGAAAGTTAGATGCAAAGTTATATGAAAATGGAACATAAATTAGATTCCCGTGTTCGTGTAAATGTTGCATAATATGTGTATCGTTTTAAAAGGAAAGTTATTTTAAAATGCATTAAAGCATTTATCAACTTAATAACAAGTTCATAAAACTTTCTTTATCTATTATTAATTTGACATGTTATGTTATGTTATTAGTTTATTACAAATATGCTTTGTTAATCTCGTAAATATTTCATCTTTGGCATAAAATAGACCAAATGTGTGGCATATAGATCACCAAAACACCATGCCAAATATGCATGTGGGAGCATTTCTCTAACCTAAAACTTGAAAAATTTTCTGGGGCTTTTTAGAACAGTACTTTTATGTCTTTGACACTTTAGACCCCCCCCCCATTCGTATGGGGCTGGCTACACGCCTGGTTGCATCTAGTGAAAGAAGGTCCTGGTTGGTGACAAAACTTCTTTAAAGAGCAGCGAGATCTGGGATTATTTAACAATGCTGATCCGGTACAAGTAGACTGTATACAATTTTGTTTCATGAGTGTTCTATGAGAAGAACTTAATCAAGTTGCTTAGTCCTGGAACCAACACATAACTTTGTCAAGCAAATTTAATAATGGTCCGAGAGGAAGACCTGACAACATGTATTTCTTACCTCATCTTTATGAAACAGAAGATTATAAAGTGGAGGTAGACAGGCAAGATATCGATGAGTTTGACAACCATGCAGCTATGGTTGTGCAAGATACCAGTGAAGAATTTAGAGAGTTTGCTTGATGTGGTGATGAATGGACATGGGCTTGCAATCTCAGCTTTAAACTTGTACATTCTACTATTAGAAGAGATTGAATGGTTAAACTAATATAAATTAATGCATAACAAAAGAAAAAACAATTAATCACAAACATGTCAGCTTGCATCTGGTTTTACAACATATTTATTGAAAATTATTTACATTTAAACTTTAATTTACATTTAAACTTTAAAGAGTTTATGCACCGATGCCTTCAACATGACCACCATCTCTATCGATACAAAGATGACATCGCCGCCACATTGCTTGGAATGTTCTTCTGATTAGCGCGGGATTATTTCTCAAAGCTTCAACTTCATGTTGAATGCGGTTCTGCAAATCATTCAGATCATGTAGCGGGGTTTGTTTACACTTTATTCTTTAGCTAACCCCAAAGAAAGAAATTGCAAGGAGTAAGGTCAGGGGATCTTGGGGGCCATTCCACATCATGATAGAGGGCAATCCACACGATGACCAAACAGTTCTCTTAACCGATCACAGACCGCAATTAAACAATGTGCTGGAGCACCGTCTTGCACCCACCAGAGATTTCTGAATCCCCTCAATTTGAATCTGAAAATGTAGCTGAAGTTGTGGCACAACGTCGTTGTTTATCATTTGGAGATAAATTTGTCGAGTGACATTTCTTTCAAAGAAAAATGGACCAATTATGTGGCTGCTGCCACAAAGCCCAATCCAAACCGTCAATTTTTCTCAATTGATGTTGACCTCATAGTTGAACTCGGGCGGTTGTCCTGCGACTGCATACTCTCTAATGTTGTGGGTGTTTACTTGGCCGTTCATGGCAAATGCAGCTTCATCTCCAATAACGAATGGTCAAAGGAAATCCTTGTTTCTCTCGTAATGGTCACCCAGCCATTGCACAAACTGCATTCGCCGAGCATAGTCTTGAGGAAGGAGTTGGTGACAGATGTGCATGCGGTAAGGGTGCATGTTTAGATCTAGCCTTGTTATCCTATTAAAAGTAGCAGATGGTAGGCCCACACCATACCGTCTTGCGCTGGTACCTGTGGGATGCTCAGCCAGTTGCTCTCTTGCTGCCTCAATGTTGGCTTCAATGCTGCCTCAGTGCGACCTTCTGCCTGAATTTCCCTTGTTTTGATTTAAGGTTGTGCCGTGTTGGAAAAACTTTCTCACATTCGCCCAAATTGTTTTAAGTGCAGGCAGTTGCCAGTCAGGGAACATCCCCTAAATGTCTCACAAGTTCTTTGCAAACTTCTGGTTTGGAAAAAGGTTTTGATGATTTGTCCTGATTTACATAACCTTCAGCTTTGATTTTCTCGGCTTAGACAATGTTTATTTTTAAAATTATTTCGACAATGAACTGATAAGATGGGTCGTTTTTAAGCATGTTAAAACATTTGCAGCCGATCTTTATCTGATATACAAACTCTCACCTTTGGCTTTGTATATCAGATAAAGATTAGGCTAATAAAGATCGGCTGCTCATGTTTTCACTAGTACTTGAAACTTTCACATTAGACTTATTTTAAGTAACCAAAATGATGTGCATGAACTTTAAAAGCAATTAGAAATTGACCTATTTAAACTACTTCTTAACAAAAAAACAACTCTTTAAAAAAAGTTCACCAGCAATGTTAAATTGAACACCTTCTAACAATGTAAATGTCACACAATGCCAATCTCCCAGTTACCTTTGATCAAGAATGGTATTGAATTCCTCTCTAAATTCACAATAATTGCTGTAGGTTGACGGCAGTTCCAACACAGGTCCACACATATGTGCAATTGGTCTTCTACCAAAACATTCAGACCTCAGGAATGTAACCTGAACTTTGCCACTGATCAAAATATCAGAAGCTAAGTGAAGTAGTGAACCTAAGAAATTGTAAAGGTTGACTGTTGTCCAAGCCTCTGATATATCGCTGTAAAAATCGAAATGCATCTCTCTCAGTGTCTGAATTTGGATTTGCATCTAACAGCTGTAAGATCTTCTTTGTTGTGGGTTTTGTGTCTTCATAAGAGACTTCAAGAGCAGACAAGGTTTGGAAGGGTGGATATTTCTTTAGTGTTTGCAGGACTGGCTGCCATGTTGCCACCATCAGATGGGGTTTCTGCATCAACTCCTGTTGACCAATCTCGATCATTATGGTGGTAATGTTTTCCTTCTTTACCACAGCTCGGCACTTGAATCTTTCCAGGAAATCAAAAAATTCTTCTTGATCCTCAACATTATCAGGAAATTAATCTCTTGTCATGTAATCTCTAGCCAACTCTTCTTCTGAAGGTGACAGGTATTTTATAAATGACTCTGGAATAGTGGGAGCAGGAACTTCTATTCCAAACAAGCAGTAAGACATGAAGGCTTTTGAAATGAAGAATAGGAAATAGTTTCATATCCCTTTACAAGGATCCTCGCAAATGCTTTCCACTCATCAATAAAGTGATTGTGTCTAACAAAAGGGACACGTTCTCTCTACCCCACTGTCATTGCATTTGCAAAGTGTTTGCAAAACAAAGTAAACACTTCTCTGGTTACCCCTTAACCTGCTCCAAGCTCTGCTTTCCCCATGTCATTTACAATGGTAAAAATAAGCTGAATGCCCAAGCAGGAGTCATCTTTAAAATGTCTGAACATGTCTTGTTGAATAAACAGTCGATGTACCTTTAACACTTTGTGGTCTTCAGACTGTGTCGGAGGAATTTCTTGGGGGTTTTGATCTGAAGAGGCACCAGGCCCGGATTCATGATCAAGAGATTCAGCTGCAATATTTTGTATTGCCCCAGTGAGATAAGCAACTCTTTGTCCTTGTATTTGGACCAAATCAACAACTCTGTCTGACTGCACAGCCTCTGGTCCAGTGCTACCTTCGTCAAATTTCTGGTCAGCAAGCAAAGACTGTGTGTGCTCTTTATTTTGTAGACAGCGAAGACAAGGTTGACCCAACTCATGCATTGTGAAACACACTTCACATGTCACTCGTGACTACTGTGTTGGGTGGTTCATAATTTATTACATCATCCTCAAAAAATCATGGGAATGGAAGTTCAACAGCTACTTGGTCTAGGAATGAATCAACAGTCCCTGATCCACTTTCATCCAAATGCAATGATGGGGAAGGCATATCATTGTCGTCATCGACTTCAGTTCTCAGACAAAAGTATGTGGTTGATGGATACATTCCATTTGCATTCAAATAATCATTGACAGTTCCTGCCTCAGGGAAGGCAACAATTACTTCCCCAGAACTATCTGTAATACCCAAGAACAATATAACTTGCTTGCTCTATTTAAAATGTCTTCTAAAGTTGGCGGATTAGAAGAAAGATATTCAACAAAACGATTACCACCACCACATTTTTTGTCGAACAGGCAGGTACTTTCCACTTGTTTTGTCATAGTGATACCAGCGTACATGAATTATGTGTTCCTTAACTCTTTCTCAGCTGCCCTTGACGACAGCAGGTTTTGCATTACATTACGAGTCAATGTTTCTAATGTAAATATCTGGGCGAGTATTTACCCCCCTTTAAAACAAAACGCACCATTGAAATCCTCTCGAAATAACCTTTCGAACGGGGGTCAAGTGCCGTCATAACATTACACAAACCAAAACAATCATACATTTATACTCACCTCTTGACCAAACATTCTGTTCGACATATCGAGAAAAAGTTGAATATTTTCTAAACTTTTTGTCATTTTCTAAAAACCTATATGAGTAAAAGATTCTTTGTATTCAAGCCCTTTCATGTGGAAAGTTTCGTATGAATACAGCAAATAGAAATATTTATTTTGAATTTTTCAAGGATATCAGGTTTTACTCGCACATGTGTGTATTGCATAATACATGGCCAATAAGGAGCTCCTTTAGCCGGGATGACGTCAAACTCACATGTATAGGTGCAATTTGACCTGTAGAATCCATTTCTGACCTTTGCAGAGTCATACGATACAAACATCGGATTGTTTCGACACTTTTAAGTCGTATTTCCGGTTTGGATAAAATCAAACTCGGACCAGAAATGTAAATCTGGTAATAAATGGCTAGAATTTACAGATAGAAGTTTGAAATAACACAGTATACAGCATTTCGAATGGTTAATCGAACAAGAGTGTCACAATGAGCATACATCTCAAAGGGCCGAAGTTATGTTCGGCGAAAGGTATGTTTATGTTTATAATTTGTTAGTAATATTGCGTAATTTGATCATATATACGAGCTCGCTTGACTTTCAAAGCTCATAAATCACTATAATGTTGCCATTGACTGAAACTATTGTTACGAATAAGTACATATTTTTACACTGAATCGAATGGTGGTATTTTCAACGACATAGCGTTTATTGAATCGAAGATATGAACGAAAACATCCATAGATCATGCACGTTCTACGCGTAATGGTACCCGCAATTAACCCAGAAAGACGCTTGACAGTTCGATTCGAACTTTGGCTAGCTTCTGCTTGGTTTGATCGTAGACAATCCAGAAGAGAGCAACTGGAAACGCTGTAGCAAAAGCAATGATGCTGGCGCGACATCCATGATGTGGCTAAATCACATAGCAATTATCCGTTGCCCCGGCAACCCACCTTAATCTGAACAAAAAACCCTGTAAATCTTGTTTTATATATTTGTGTTTTTTTTGCTGTTTTGTACTTTCCGAATTTTGATTTTTTTTTACATCGGTGTAAAAAGAATATATACGTCAAGGTATGTATGATTTAATTTGTTATCTTGATGATGAATAGTAATCAAATTTTAAGTTTTGCCAGAACCTTTACATCGAAATGGCGCACAAAAAAATCTGTACGAGAGTACATATCTTTCAAACCCTGGAACTTGAAGATAAAGCTATCACTTGTCTGCTACATCATACATTTATCATCTTAAATGCACTGTTAGTGCTTTTAGTGGATCAAAAAATCTCTGCGATTCACCAATTTGGTAATAACAAGCCTTTTTCACGCTGCTACTTTTGCGCCAACTAGAAGATGGCCATTTCTGTTGTCCCCACTTTGAACCCTTAACTATATTTTAAATAAAGTTCAGGGTTTATAATTTATATATTTTGAACAAAAATATATCAGTGGATACACTTATCCGGTTTTTAAACTTATATTGGGTCAAACAAAGCCAAAAACCTCCTTTGAATGCTTGCATAATGTTTTTGACTGTAAAAAAGTCGCCATTGTTGTTGTCAAGGTACTCACTTCGAACCCTGGAGCTTGAAGATAAAGCTATCACTCATCTGCTACATCATACATTTATCATCTTAAATGCACTGTTAGTGCTTTTAGCGGATCAAAAAATCTATGTGATTCGCCAATTTGGTGAAAACAAGCCTTTTTTACGCTGCTATTTTTGCGCCAACTAGAAGATGGCCATTTCTGTTGTCCCCAATTCGAACCCTGTAACTATAGTTTAAATAAAGTTCAGGGTTAGTAATTTACATATTTTGAACAAAAATAGACATGTGGATGCACTTATATGGTTTTTCAACTTATATTGAGTCAAACAAAGCCAAAAACCTCCTTTGAATGCTTGCATATTATTTGTTATAGTACTTCGAACCCTGGAAGTATAGTTTAAATAAAGTTCAGGGTTTGTATTGCACATATTTATAGCAAATATAGACCTGTGGATGCATTTATTTATCCGATTTGTAAACTTATATTGGGTCAAACAGAGCCAAAAGCCACCTTTTAATGATTGCATAATGTTTTTGACTGAAAAAATCGCCATTGCCATTGGCATTCTTGTCTGCATTGTCAAAAGTTCTGAATACTTAACAAAATTAGTGAAAAACTATTGAAAACACTGTTTGAAAGCTCTTTTGGGTAAAACATACAAAAATTCATCGCTAAAAATATAAACTGAAACATTTTTATTTCTTTTTAATAATAGATGCCTTACCAAAAAGGGTTTTCAAAAACGAAACGATTTGTTCTCAATAAAATGGAAGGTGTTTTGGAAATCGCCAAATTCAAATTTACAGAACAAGGAAAACTTCGAAAAGGTTTCAATCAATTTATATAACGTAATTGCAGTCATGCAAAACTGAATAAATATACGTAAACTTAATTAAAAAAACTAAAATACACATACAAACCTGAATCGTGCCTGAAAGTCCACCCCAAATTGGAAATCAAAATTTTTGAACAAGCTCGAAAATTCTTTGCACTTGTCTCTGGATAAGCAGATCCGGTTTTATAAACTTTATACACAATGTGATACCTAACTCCCTTTTCGCTACAGATTGTTTAAACAATCTTCTAGTATAAAGAGCTGCATGTAAAACAGCAGACAAGTACCGGTCGAAGCAACAAGCCGTTGAAGTCACATAGCACATGCGTAAGCTAAGCGTATCCCGGTATATGACAAGTGTAATCATATGATTACGTCTGGAGAATTTGCATGTTCATCAATGTTGGAAAAGGATTTAAATTCGTCCATCTTGTCTTGAAATTGGGACACTTTGCTTAAACCTCTAATTACAATATCTATACCCCGAAAATACACCAAAAATGCTCCTGTAAAAAAATTTATTGTAGTTATGGTCTATACTTTTATATAGCCATGAGTAACAGCACGATTGACATGCATTATTTTTCAATGGTGCAGGTAAAAACACGTACAAATATAGTTGGTGGTTGGCATACCCACAAGGGCATCGCATTGCATTTTCTCGCAACAGAATGGATTTTTATAGCATGGCAGTTGTGCAAGTGTCGAAAACAAATGGGCTACTCGAACATTTGAAGTTTTTCTTTTCGCTCAATTCAGCAACTTACTGTGACACCGTGTCCCATTCCACTCGTGTCTAAATGAAATGTAACATTTTTAGATAAATGCAGTTAACTGTTGAATGATCAACGTTGGTCTTCTTATAGGGCAGTTTGGGTCATTTCAAGTCGAAGAAATTTACAAATACAAATAATAACAAATCGCAAAATAAACCATTATCCACTCCAATGGCAGTGAGAAACAAGGAATGTGGATAGCACCAACTCATTCAATCAGAAGAATTGTAGACACCAACAACCACTCGCCACAATACAGTCAGAAGTAGATAGCAAATCAACTGCCACATTAACACAGAATGTATTAAGCAAACAAATGATGGTCTTCCTTTTGGATGGACAATGACAGAAAATAATGATTTCATTAAAGTTGTTTACTTGCATGAGAGAAAAGAAGATCCCACAAAGGAACCAATTGTAACAAAATCTTTAACATTGCTCAACGATTGTTCATGGTCATTCATGATTCTCGGTAAAGCCATTACACGGTTTGATACCCCAGGATCTGAAAAATTCGAATGTTATCAAAATATCCAAACTAGAGAGGAATTTCTCACGTTGGTGAATGATGTCCATGTAACTAATATATGCTGTGGTAACCCTGACATTGAAATACCTACAGAAAGAACAGTTACTGACAATTCGCATCGATCAAGTGTGTGTTCCTATTTGATTGAAAGTAGTGGTAAACTGGTAATCGATGCAATGAATTCATGAAACATAGAAAGTATTTGCGAGTAATTAAGAGCGGTTGTCTGTAATAGTCAGGTAAGACGTGTAAAATGAGAAAATTCAAACTCGTTCAAACTTTGTCAGAATATAGGCCTATATGAAGTATTAATGTTGTGAAAGTTTTATTTCGATCGGATAAATATTGAAGGAGAGAGACGTCGAAATTGGTTTTCCCAGGCCACTTTCGATTTTTAGAGGTCATTTTACAACACTACCAAAATCGCTCTATTTTGCGCGTTAATGGGAATATTTCACAAAACATGGTTTCGTTTTATAAATTAGAGATATTTATTGATTAGCAGACGAAATTTAGAGACATTTCTGTAAAAAGTGAATATTTTACAGATTTTCTTAATGTTTTTTTATTTTCGAACCTCTTTATTATATGCCATATTAGGCAGCGAATATCTCCATTGTTACATCGATTCAGACAAAAAATTCATAACCAGATCAAAGAAATATGTTGTCCCTTGCTATTGATCAAATAAAATTTGTGGGCAACTTAGAATTGAATTTTTGATGAATTTTTTCGTAACCCCTATTTGACCGGAATAACCGTATGTTAATATAATCAGCGTTGAGTCATGTAGTTCAATAAATAACCAAAGAGCTCGTCAAAAGCGTTTATTTCTTCAAGTAAACAAGCCTAGGCCTATAAAACTACCTTTGCTAAAGCTGTACGATTGGCTGAAAGCATTTAGGTCTAAATGACACTGTTTACAGTCGCTTCTTGTTCAGGTAATGCCCGATAGCTGGTGCCGCTGATTTGGCAGATTTGGTTTCAATTATATTTTATCAGGGATATGCCGCGATAAGTATAGCGAGTATATTTTCTCTCCCCCTCCCATAAACTTGTGTTCTCACATAAATAGTGCACACGCTTTTTGTAAAAAAACATAGGCCATTTGCAAGGTCATACGATGCAAACGTCGCATTGTTTTGACGTTTTTTTAGTCGTATTTCCGGTTGGGTAGCTCACGCGATTGTCTGAACAAAAATATAGACTAGCCATACCTTTCGCCGAAAATAACTTCGACCCCTTCAAATATATCGTCTTTGTAATAGTCTCGTTCGAATCCCCATCAAAAACACTATTTAGAGTGTTATTTGCAAGCCTGTATCTTCAAATTTTCATCTTTTATCACGGTATTTCCATTTCTTCTCCGGCTGCATGTGAGCTCGAGGCTCGAAGTAATTTGATAGTATACGATCGCATTTGACTTTCAAACTCCCATAAATCGCTACAATGTTAATAATGACTATAACTATCGTTTGGAATTAGTTGATCTTTTATTTCTGAATCGAATGGTGGTATTTCTGTCTTCATAGGCATAGCATGTACTGATCCGAAGATATGAAATTTCTAGCCGCGTCAACCGGCTCGAGGACGACCTCGCAAAGAGTTTTAATTATTAGGGGGCTAAAGCTGGATTCTTTCACCGTGATGTCATGCCAAAAGGTGTCTTTTCCATTTGTTAAAAAGTCCTTTAAAAAAGATCCCGGCTCCATATATTGATTTGTGATTTGGTAATATTAATTACAGTTGTATATTTGATTATTTTGTTAGTGCTCAATAAGTTTGAATTTGTTCTGAGAAAACAGTCAAACTTCAGACCAAACTTCTGCGCTGTTGCTTATTTAGTAGTTTAATTAACTGCCCATCACTTTTAAAACGGCAAGAAGCTAAAGACAACGTGTACGGGTGAGTTATCCATGAAATACATAGTTGGTTTACAAAATGAATTCCGTCTTTGTGGATAAAAATTAGTTATAAATAATCTCTCCTGTATGTGTTAAATGTTACATGCATGTATAGCCTATAGGGATTTCCCCCAGTATATTTCTTCTCTTTTGTATGGCTGTTTGTGATTATTCGTCTCTTGTCACTGAGTGGTCATGTGGTGTCAGCAACTCTAATCCAGCCGATTCAGAATGCGTTCTTCGAATGATTGTAATAAAAGAAATCAAGGCACACCTGGGGTCGCACGACGTTTGCTTGGATTCCAGTTTGAGAACAGAGTCTTGTCTTCCACCTGCACGAGCCGATTAGTTCATTATTTTCTATCTGACATATACTTTTGATCCAATTTCAATTAAATTTATCCAACCATTTCTGCATGATACATTTACAACAGGCAGTACTCAGGCCAAAGAAAAGTCAAGAAAGGCAGGCCAACTTTCCCAGAGGGTGGCCCGGAATGGTGGAATTTTGCAACGTGTTAAATATTAAGGAATATTCTGAAAATTGAGGTCGAAAAAAGTCTGAAAAGTATTTTGAACCCCCCTCCCCCCCCAAATTATCGCAAAATTAATTTATATAATTAGACTGAATTCCTTATCATCATTTTGGAGTATCCCTGTTACAAATAGAGTATTACTGCCAGGCTAGGACGTGCCAAGCGATATCTGGTTGGGGGGGAGGGGATATTGAACTTAAAAAATTCGGGGCCCTTCCTTTTACGGGTCCCCCTCAAAATGTTTTCTGGTAAGCAAAAATGTTACAGTAAAATGTAAAGGGTAGGAGGGGGGTTTGGTTGGGGCGACGTTTTTTTGAAAAACGTTCCAAAAATTATTTTTGCATGCGATAATGGGGGGTTCAAAATACTTTCCAGACCTTTTTCGACCTCAATTTCAGAACACGTTGCGCAATTCCAGCATTCCGGGGCCCCCTCTGTGAAAGTTGGGCCCCCTTTCAAGCTGACTTTTTTTGGCCTGAGAACTACCTGAGTGTTCTACATGTATCATCCAGAAATGGTTGGATAACTGTAACTGAAATTGGACCAAAAGTATATGTCAGATAACGCGCAACCACAAACAGCCATACAAAAGAGAAGAAATATACCGGGGGAAATCCCTACATGTAGCTTAACACATACAGGAGAAATTATTTATAACTCATTAATTTTATCCACGAAGACGGAATTCATTTTGTAAACCAACTATTTATTTCATGGATAACTCACACGTACATGTTGTCTTTATCTTCTTGCTGTTTTAAACTGAAGTGATGGCCAGTTAAAACTACTAAATAAGTAACAGTGGGTAGAAGTTTGGTTTGAAGTATGACTAAAGTTATTGAGCAAGAACAAAATAATCAAATATACAAGACATACAACTGTAGTAAATATTACCCGGCAAATCATAAATGAACAGAGGGTCTTTTTTAAAAATAGAAAAGACACCTTTTGGCATGACATCACGGTGAAAGAATCCAGCTTTAATATTAATTAAATTAATTACGGTAAGTAAACGAATTACAATTTCTGACAGATTACAATTTCTGACAACGTAAACTGACAGATGTTTTTGACAAAAAGCGTGTGCACTATTTATGTTCGAACAGTTATAAGCACGACGAGTCGTGAAAGAACAAATGTTTATGGGAAGGGGAGAGAAAATACACTTAGCTTGCTATACTTATCGCGGCATATTCCCGATAAAATATAATTAAAACCAAACCGCCAAATCAGCGGCGCCGGCTATACAATATACTACAGGCATTATCTGAACAATAAGCGACTGTAAACAGTGTGATTTAGACCTAAATGCTTTCTGCCAATCGTACAACTTTAGCAAAGGTAGTTTTATAGGCATAGGCTTGTTTACTCGAAGAAGTAAACGCTTTTGACGAGCTCTTTGGTTATTTATTGAACTACATGACTCGACGTTGATTACATAACATACGGTTATTCGGGTCAAATAGGGGTTACGAAAAAATTCGTCAAAAATTCAATTTTAAGTTGCCCAAAAATTTTATTTGATTAATAGCAAGGGAAAACATATTTCTTTGATCTGGTTATGAATTTTCTGTCTGAATCGATGTAACAATGGAGATATTCGCTGCCTAATATGGCATATAATAAAAAGGTTCGAAAATAAAAAACATTAAGAAAATCTGTAAAATATTCACTTTTTACAGAAATGTCTCTAAATTTCGTCTGCTAATCAATAAATATCTCTAATTTATAAAACGAAATCATTTTTGTGAAATATTCCCATTAACACGCAAAATAGAGCGATTTTGGTAGTGCCGTAAAATGACCTCTAAAAATCGAAAGTGTCCTGGGAAAACCAATTTCGACGTCTCTCTCCTTCAATATTTATCCGATCGAAATAAAACTTTCACAACATTAATACTTTATATAGGCCTACATTCTGACAAAGTTTGAAAGATTTTTTCATTTTACACGTCTTACCTGATTATTACAGACAACCGCTCTTAACAACACATAGTAATGTTACTGAAGATATCAGAATGAATTTGAATGCCTTGAAAAATGTTGCATTACATGAGCATTGTTGGGCAAAATGCAGCATAAACGAGTTTCATAAATATATGCAATATGTAATTTTTCAATGCATAATCTGCAAAGAAGCATGACCAATTAACACTAAACCAAAGTGTCCAACTAAACTATGTGTACTCAAGGTGTGCTAGAGATAAAAATACACCAAAAAAGTTTTCTTATGCTAATTGCATGGATTCAGGGCCAGTACCTATTGAGCTACAAGGTCTCACTCAAATAGAAGAAATGCTTATTGCTTGAGCACTGCCAATAATGAGAGTTTACATCAAACCAGCTGGACAACTGCCAATAATGAGACTTTACATCAAACCAGGTGGACAAAGTGGTTACTCGGGCCATTGTATCAATATGCCTTAAGATGTTAAAGAGCTTGCATCAGTTTTGCCAACGATTTGTCTGTAATTATGGTAAAAGGTAGAGACAACACATTCAAGAATGTGAATGTGCGGAAGCAAAAAGTGCACAATGCACTGCTCTGGCTTATGCACAATAATCCTCATTATAGAGACGTAACTATCAATGAACATGCATTGCAGTGTCTTACCAGTCAATGGTGTTCCATCTGGTATCATGACTGTTGAATCTGATACCAACATTATGTCAAATGAAATAACATCACCTGATTTAGGCTCCACTACTGATAATGGTGAAGAGGACACAATTTACAATCAAACTTCAGAAATGAGTAGTTTTATGCCTGTCAATGAGCAACAGCAACAGGACTTAGAGGCAATTAAAGATAAATTGTGCCCAAACAAACCAGTGAACTGGGCCACTGTTACCAATCAGCCTATCAATGAATATCAGATACCTTTCCTAGCTACATTAGCATTTCCTACACTATTTCCTGATGATAAAGGGGATCCAACAAATCCATCACTTTTAAATGAGATTCCTATAGGTGAACGAGTCAAGCATCTCATTAAATTTGCTGAAACGATTGCTGGAAAATGGGTTTATAGGTTTTCTAGCCACCCTAGATTTTCTTATTGGGCTTTCAACATGATTCGAAGAAAAAGAACCTTGCAACAAAGTGATATTTTTCTTAAGCAAAATCCTGGTGACGCTCACTTAACAATAGATGAACTATGTGCAATGACTGCATCTAACAACAGCAATGCTTTTATTTCAAAGATATCTAGATATGTTGCTGGTTGAAATGCTTACTGATACAAGGTGAGAGAAGATCTTAAACGGTACTTCAACTTCGTAGTGCAATATAAGGATAAACCAAGAAGGGCTGTATGCTTTTCACCAGAAAGGAGGTCAGAGGTACACACATGTACACACAAATGAAAAGTCCTGTTAAGACTGAAAACATAAAGCTGGCAAGCTACAAGCAAGATGACGACCTAGCCCTTTAAAAACGTTCAAAATTAACTGCACTTGGGAAGATCGACTTTGAAATTGCCAATTGCCTCTCACATGCTGTTGATGCTGTCATGCCATTGTCTTCCCTTCCAAAAGTAGCAAAAGAGCAACTTATCGCAGTGAAAGCAGAAGTATTCCAAATAAGTAGTGTCAAACGTATCAATTCAGATGTAAACTGTACTTTGCACAAACAGGAAGTTGTTGTTAGAGATCCAACATCATCAGCCAAACTTGCGCTATGGGAATACTATGTGGGCTGTTTGGAGATCAACCAAACCTATGAATTCAAAAATATAAGAGTAAAAGGATATGGGATGGATCACTACTTAAACACACCAATGAAAGAAACATTCTTATATACACCATGCGCACCCTATGAGCAGCCTCTTGCTACTGTTGACAGTGACTTGATCGAATCTGCCATGTCAAGAATGGCAGCATAATAGGTGTTCAGAAGTCAACAAGGTGTCTTGCATGCATTGCCTGCCAGAAGAATGTCGCAGTCAAGCCTGATAGCATTTTGCTCTTCCTGAAACTTGAAACAAACACAATCTTCTTGTCATATGCACTGAATGTTACATGTTGTGGTGAAACCCAGCAATGAAGCAACCAAACCGTCATCCTTAGGAGATGTTATGGGATCACTCATAGAAATTGATCTCACACAACAACTCACAACTGCTTTGCTATCCACCAAGAAAGTATTCAAATTTACATTTGATAGTCAATAACAAATCAATGAAATCAGTGACATTCAACCTTGACTGGATATTTTGTTAGAAGACAGTGTCCAGAAAACTCTTGTTTTAATATTGATCATTTATTAACTTAAATACTAGTTATGAACTCAATACAGGTATATCTTTATAGCTAAGGAGATACTCCAGAAAACACTTGGCATTTTGTTCCCTTTCAGTTTTGTTCCATCTATTGTTGTTATGTTACTATTATTAATACAGGTTGCCTCAGTTCTTGTTTTAGTTTGCATTGTTTGTGTCATCAATACATAGGTCAGCCATCACTTTCTTGTAAAAACCACTACAGTGAAGCATAGTAGTGTTTTCTGTCTTACCGCAATACTGCAAAATATACAGCTTTAATTCTTTGAGTTGTATGGTTTTTATTTCCCGATAAGAATATTCTCGTTCAGAGCATAAATTTAGTAAAATGTTTCAGGATGGCATTCCTGACCTGCGGTGTTGATACTAGTGCTGTTGGGTTGAAGAGGCTTTCAGGCTATTTTCTGCACGCTGATGAAGTGATTGTTGACCCATGCCTTCAATTGTCTGGTGCATGCGACGACAGCAGCTGTACTATGCTGGGTAGTGATATGAGGTATCACTGCTGCAAGCTGCTGGCTCATGTTTCCCAAACGTTTCATATTTCCACAAATAGGACATCATCTGAAATGGATTTAGAAGATACCTTTTGCCGCCCAATGCCAGCTCCATCCCAACCTGTAACTTGTCATACTCGTACAGAAACCTGGAATCCTCCTCCATTAATGGATTAAATTTAGGTGTCCATTTAGCAATTGTCAGCCTCTCAGCACCAGGTTGAAACCCAAACGATAGGCAAATGAATTTTTCTCTAAGATTAAACAACTTTGCAACTTTATCACTTGTGCTGGTCACTTGCAAAAATTTATAGGTACTGGAGTTTGTTGCTTGGATACTCCATAGTCTCTCAATAACTGTGATAATTATTACTGCAGAAATGTAACATGCTGTTACATATTTAGTTCAAACATTTTGTCGTCTGTCTCCAACAAGGGTCTCCAATAGACTTGGGCGGTTTTGCCTAAAATAAAAACCGTCCGATTTTAAACTGGTAAAACCTTTTTTTTTTCATCAAATTTTCCCACAATTTAATTAAGAAGAATTGTAGTGTCAGCAGCAATTTTTTTTATATCAGTATACGAATGTACCTTGACATGCATTCAGTTTTGAACTGACTGAAGAGTCAAGGAATGCAATTTGAAACTTATAATAGCATTTTATGTTATAATTTGAACTACATACATCGCAGCAAAATTATGAGCAAAAAAATGAACGTTCACAGAAAACGAAACAAAATTTTAATAACTATGTATATAAAAGTCAAAATTTTAATAACTATATTTATGAAAGTCAAAACTATGCAATATATACAGTATAAAAGTTAAAACTACATACATACATAATTTATTCAAAGTGTTAAATATTATCACTACAAATATGTCAAATAGTGTAAATCTTTGCACCTTGCAAAGGAAGAAACGACAGGTTAACCCTATATTAACCCTAAACGACCGGTACAATGTTACCAGCGACACTGAACAGTCGTTTGGAAGCAGAGCTTGTACCACAAATACACAAGTATTGCATCATTTCCTGCCCGCTCAACCTCAAACATCATCAACGCCTTTAATTTCTGTGTGGCATTTCTGCATTCCTCCTCTGTCAGGGTATGCAGATTTGTACCGAGGGTCCAACCATGTTGCCACACTTTCTGAGTAAAGTCGCTGGTATACCATTTCTGAAAGTCAGCTCTGATACCCGCATTCAAGTCTGCTGTCAGTGTTATCTCATCATCAGTGGCAATTGTAGCATCCTGGAATAACGACATGGTAGCAACAATTTACATGATGCAAACACAGAAAATCTTTCTGATGCGATGATCCAAGAAATTTCACAATTAAATTCAGCTAATTGAAGTACAATTATGAACATTTCAAATGGTTGCACTGACGAATCTTCCAACAATTTACATGATGCCAACGCAGAAAATCCACAATCAAATTCAGTTAAAAACTGTAGTAGTTCTGATGACCTCTCAAATTCTTGCAAGGCAACGTCATCCGTTAAAGTAGGATGCTTAAAGAGGCAGGACACATGCCCTGAATTGCAATTGGAAATTGATGGGCTGAGTGACTTTTACACCTTAACAGTGAATCCAAGCAGTGCCTTTTCAGCCTCAACAATGAGGAAATTTCTAGAGTGAGTGAAATGTTTTCTCAACTTTTGTCGTATCAAATACCCCGAACGCATGTTAGATTTCACATTTGTTAAAGACGCCGACGTTGTACAGGCATATACCACTTATCAGCTAGACGTTCGACAGCTTAACATTTCAACCGTGGTACAGACAATGACAACATTGATAAATCCTCCATGTGGCTTGTCCCCTACGTGAAAGAATACATTAGAACGAGGACAGATCTTTGTGGCAAATCTTATTCATTCACGTTTATGACCGCGACCGGTTTGGCGTTCACATCATCATCCTTTACATTATACTTGGTCGATCTGTTTGAGAGAGAAGTGCATGTTCGTGCAGGTACAACGAGGTTACGCCCATGCTTTGGTGACGCCCATGCTTTGGTGACGCCCATGCTTTGGTGACGCCCATGCTTTGGTGACGCATGTGTTGTCGTTACCAGAGGCAGAAAGTCTCTGACTGTGTGAAAGCTTGGCAGTGTTAATGCATCATTCTTTGAAACACCAACAAACGACTTACTGTGATATTTCACAGCAAGACCGGACATTCTTAAGTCTCGATTTGGTTACAAAAGCGTAGCAGAAGCCACCTCTTACAAGAAGCCTCGGGTGGAATCTTGTGCGGAATTGTCGTGCCCACGTAAGGTCGTAGAACCGCCGCAACCTTGTCAAATATGTGTTGGCGATATGGTCGGTCTTGTAGACAGTGTCTCGACGTGCGCAGAGGATGCGGTGGTCTTCATAGGAAGAGTTGTAAAAATTTGAGCAAGCAAGGTTCTTTTAATGGATTCTGTAAAGTAGAAGGAAGAGAAACGTTCTACCGCGCAGTTGTAGACAGCAGTTGGTGGGAAAGTTTGAACTCTATCATATACCCAATACACATTGTATACGACAGCAAAGAACAGGCGTACGAGCTGCGTTCTACCATCGCTGAAATTTATGATGCTGTTTATGATGAACGTTGAACACTTCTATATAAGGTAAGAAGCCAGGATGGCACAACTGCAGCAACAAATCGTTCAAGTGGATGAGGAAACACCTGCCCTGATAATCGATACCTACGTCGACCAGTACGGGCATCTGCTCACAGATGTACGCGGTGTGTGTGTGGGCCAGACCACGCATATATTGCCCCAGTGGACATTAGCAGAAGAGTGCGTAGCATCTGGATGGGCCTACACCATGCCGCTCCACATCCTGCCTGATCGCGTTGGGCTGGCATTCAAAGAGGAGCAGAATTTGTGCTTGGGGACTCGAAATGGAAGAAAGACCATTCCAAGGTACACAGTTATTTTAATCACCCCCTCCCCCAGAAACTTCTCATCTTCATTGTTGTTTTTAGCCAAAATATTATAAGAAGAGTAATCCACATTCCTCTAATTAATAACAGACTGCGTCTTTTTTAGCCCCCCACTTATGCAGGAGACTGCATCACGAGCAGCCAAACAGGGAGGGTAGAAGGAGGGAGTTGTGGATCCCGCGCTGAGACAAGGTACGATTGTACAAGATATGCTTTGAATAATCAAACGAGGAAACTGGACATACAGTAATATAATAACGACACAAGACCAACTTAAGAAAACAACTGTATTACCTATTACATGATGCAAACTTTCATTAACTAACGCTATCTATAATCACTATTTCCTAGATATCAGATGATGTCATCATTTAATGTTCCTGAAGAGACACAATCAGTTGTATACAGTAAAACCCCGCGTATAAAGGCCTAGACACACCGGACGCGATTCGTCAACGTGGTGCGATTTTTCGATTTTCAACGACCAGTTCAATGTTTTCAAATATTTAGAAGCACTATAACATTTTGAGTTATTTCACCCTTTGGTGAAGGTGAAATTCAAGGACTTTTCCAGGACTTTCAAGGCCCTTTTTCAGTAAATTCAAGGACCTAGAACTGGGAAAAATCTTTGAGAATGGAACGGATTTGCCGTAAATAATTCACTTCATACAGTAATTTTAATCAAAGTCACTAATGTTGGCACAGCTGGATTTCAATGGGAATTGATTCAAGGACTTTTAAGGAATTCTACTGATTTTCAAAGACTTTGCAGTCCTGGAATTTTGGTTTTCCAATTCAAGGACTTTCCTGGATTTTCAAGGCCTGTGGACACCCTGTTATTTGGTCTATATATCTTGTTAAAAAACTTGTTAATAATTCACAAAGAACACACAAAAGAAATCATGGGTGTGAAGGAGTCTGGATATGTGATACAGATTCATGTTGATTTACGTAAACTTTAACTTTGATTTTCTCGGCTTAGACAACATTTATTTTTAAAATTACTTTGCCAATGAACTCATAAGAAACTCTCGCCTTCGGCTCGAGTTTGTATATCCGATACAACATGGCCGCTCACGTTGTAAATAGTACTACGTTGTAAATCGTGTTGTTGAATCGTGTCCAGTGGGTTTCGACCTTAAGAACTTAAACTGAAAAATTTAAGCAGAAATTCGACGTTTCAAGAGAATTGATCCTTTGTTGGGCAAGTTAGTCGCAGGGGTCGGGAAAATTACATGAGCTATTATACTAAAAATATAAAAGTGATCATGTGACAAAAAATAAGCCAATCAGATGGATTATTTTCAGATGACTATTTTCTTTGATTTAGCCTAAACAGGCTCTTAAATTAAATAGAACAACATTGATTCTTTTGTTCATTTCCCTCGATGTCTAACTAGGTTGAGACTCATGTGGAATCGAGGGTAAAATATATACGTTTAAAATACACACCGTTTTACTGTATGTTCATATCAGCAGCAATCCATGGATCAACAATTGGTCACAGGTTCATTCCATCAGCTGAAGAGAGAAATAAAAATGGGTTAAAACGACCAGAGCTGGTGTATAAGAATTGAGCGGCTTTACACCCATCGAAATACCCCAGAAGGTCAAGTGTCTAACCAAATTCCTTCAGCTCTATTAAGCTAAGGTGTGAAGGCGAGTTTCTGGCACCTAAAAACCAGATTGCTGTCTACGTCAGAGAAAAACTAAAATTGTATCATTGTACAGGCAGAAGAAAGACTGTTCCAATTATAGGTATATACAGTTGAACTTTGAAGGACATTCATTTTGTTTTCACTCAAAATATTTCATTACGTAACAATGTGTATATAATTCCAGCCACTGTCTGCCTTGCTGTGCAAAATGCTGATGGCAGGCAACCTCATCACAAACCTAATAATTAAGCTTATTTAAGGGGCTGTTTACATGAGCCCTACAAGGAGGCTGCAAAAATTGTTTACGTTTACATGAGAAGAGGGCCAGCCGTCCCTGGCAAGATCTCACTATTATTCACCCGAGATCTCGCCTAGTAGGGCTGGAATTTTCTCATAAACGCAGTAGAGAGGGCTGCCCCTCCTAGTAGGGCTGAGTGAAAAAGCCATCGAATCAATTTTAGATTAAACTCTTTGAAGCTTTTTTCTGTTTTAAGGATGTAGTTCTAAACGGATATTCAAACGGATATTCAACGATCGGACACGCTGATGATCCAAAGTCCACTCAAACCATCCCCAATCGGCTGTTCGGGAAATGACGTTTCCATCCTTATGCTGTATCTATAATAAAGGGAGAATGGATAGAAGGTAATGTTAATAATAGATTATAACGTTAAAAAAGCGATTCCACAATGCGATTCGATTTTTCAATATTTCTTCATACAAATATTAGAAGATTGTAAAAATTTAAAAATCGCGCCGCCTTGCATAATTGCATAATCGTATTATTGCGTAATCGTATTATTGCATAATCGTATTATTGGAGTCGCGATATAGACAGTTCAAAATCACTTCTAAGGGATAATACATTGACCTAAAATGAGCAATTGCTTCGAATTACAAAAGAACAAACTCATCTGGAATGGCGACTTAAGCGAATTAAAGTCCTACGTCGCAGAAAAGTTAAACATAAATGGTAAATGGAAATCACCATCAGGTGGACGCTGGTTATTTACTAGCGATGCTTTGTCTATAACCTGGTATTGTAAAAGCAAAACTGTCCTATTTCAAGGTCCTCGTGGCAGCGAAGTGGCTGACTCTTTGAAGAAAAATATCGATGCATCGCGAATTGCAATAGTGAAAGATGCCGAGCTAAACATTGCTACCCCTGCTGCTTCCGAAAGACGGAATGAAACTATCGATAACCAGTGTAGTCTCAGTATTAACAATTCTAACTCGAACATGTTTGATAGATCTAGTAATACCACAACAACTATCAACCGAAGCGACTCGGATGCTAGCGAAGGAAAAGCAAATGAGCAAGAAATGTGTTCACACAAGCAGAACGAAGGCGATTATATAATGAATTGCAAAGACTGTAGTAAATTATCTGTAGAAGTAGCAGAAATTAAATTGGATTTAGCATTATTATTCCTAAAAGTTAATACTGCTGAAGCTCCCGCTACATGTGAATGTAATCGGCTACGAAACGAAAATCAGCTATTGAAACAAGAAATTAAATTACTCAAGGAAACGCTGCACGGCATGGAATTGTCAAAATCGCCAATTAACATCGCTATCGATAATATGAATAATCAACCAACCATCACTGACAATGACTCTGTTGTACTAATTGATATAGAAGAATCTGAAGTTAACGTAAACACTAATATGAATAATTTACCATCTGCGACAGACAAAGAGAAACAATATAATACCCGAGGGCCAGTTGTTAATGACTCTCTTATGAAATATAGAAATCCCAATAAACCAGTCGTCCAAGACTCCCTGACCTCATTCGACCATCTCCTAAAAGAAAAGGCCGTCTTAAACGCCAACATGCATCGTCATAAGAGGAATCAAGTGCATAATTCTCCAACTAACAGAACGCATTTCTCGAAACCTAATTACCGGCGCAATCAGGCCGCCTTAAACGCCAACATGGATCGTCATAAGAGGAATCCAATGCATAATTCCTCAACTAACAGAACGCATTTCTCGAAACCTAATTACCGGCGCAATCAGTTTTCCGAGCCTAAACATCAATATCGTCAAGCAAATTTTCCCTCACAGGTTTTTCGAAGCGGTCGCTATCGGAGGATTCCGAAACCAAGAACAACAGCAAACAATACAGATACAAGAGCAAGTCAAATCAACCCAGCATACAAAGTGAATCCTTTCCAATCAAAGTCAGAGTTACAGCTTGGAGAAACGGAGTCCTGGGAAGCTTACCTAGAGCTGGTCAACCGCACCTTGGACCAGTTTGGAACCCTCGTTTAGGCGCAATCCAACGGACAAGTGATAATTATACATCTCAGAGAAGTGTAAATTTTAATAATTTAATTAACATTAAGACTAATACAAACCCCACCATTGGAAAATCCTCAGTCTCGTCCTTCCTCTTGTCAAATGTATGCCATATAACAAATAAGGTAGACGAATTAGCTGCTGTTGTATCGATCTATGACCCATCCGTGGTAATGATAACTGAATCTTGGCTAAGTGATGATATCTGTGATTCCTCGGTTAAGATCGGTAATAAATACAACATATTTCGTCGCGATAGAAAGTCTCCTGGCGGTGGAGTGATCGCCTACGTGAATAATTGTTTACCAGCAGAGCGTATGACTCACCTCGAAGAAGAAAACAAAGAAGTGATATGGTTGTTGTTAAAACCCCCCAGAACCCCTAGACCTTACAGTACAATTGTTGCTGCTGTTGTGTGCTACCCTCCTGGTCAATCCGCCGAACAAGCAATCGATATGAATGAATACTTAACTACTTGTATAGATAGTCTCTTGCGCGAACGTCCTTCATCTGGAATTGTTATAGCTGGGGACTTCAATCAACTAAAATTAATTTATGCAACAGATTTAATTTAAAAAGATCTGCAACTAAACCGACTAGAGGACACAACATTCTTGATCAAATCCTTACAAATATGCTCCCTCTCTTTGACACTGTTAGCCATCTCCCCCCAATCGGACGCTCCGACCACCAATGTCTTCTAATCAAGCCCATTAAAAGACAGAAAACTCCGGTTACGTCAAAAAAAATTAGATTGATGAAACAAGCAAATTTAAATGACCTCTCCCTGAATATGGCTTCTGAAGATTGGACTACTGTATATTCAGCACTGGATGTGGATGAGAAAGTATCAGCTTATAACTCCATTATAATCAAGATGCTTTACGAGTTCTTACCTGAAAAAACCATCAGAGTACATCACTCTGATAAACCGTGGATCACTGGTAATATTAAAATGCAAATCAAAGCTCGTCAGAAGGCCTTTTCTCGTGGTGATCAGCCAAGATACAAACAACTATGCGAGAAAGTGGCAAATCTTATAGCTAAAGCTAAAGCCACCTACTATCGGTCCAAGGCCTCAGAATTTCGTACCTCGAATCAATCGAAGTGGTATAACTGTATCTACTCTTTAGTAAATGCCGAAAACACAACCCACACCCAATTTCCACACAGGCCCGAAAACCTAGACTTATCCGACTTAGCTGAAAAACTTCAGAAAGCCTTCACTAAACCATGGTCGGGCCGTTACACGAATGTCGCCTTTGAAATACCTGAAGTGAACCACCCACATAAGAATAACAAACCACCCCTTCCTTCTATTGGCCAAGTTAAAGCGGTCTTAAAACATCTTAATCCAAGAAAAGCAACTGGCATTGATAAGGTTCCTGCATGGATGCTCAAACAATACCACAAAGACCTAGCTCCTGTGGTTTATGACATTGTGTGCTGTAGTATAAGTCAATGTTGTTATCCATCACTCTACAAACATGCCCTAATTTCCCCTGTTCCTAAAGTGCAACCACCGAGAGACATTAACAATGATTTCCGCCAGATATCAGTCTTACCCCATCTTGCCAAGATTCTGGAAAAGATCCAGCTCCAGTTAAATATTGAAGATCTGAAAATTAAGAATAACCAGCACGCATTTACTCAACATCGAAGCACAGTCTCTGCGTTTATATCAACTACCCAATCCTGGTTTAATGCCACTGATTGTTCAAAAACAGGCAAAATGGGGCAAAATGGGCAATTGAACACATTAGCAGCTATGAACATAAATAAACCCTTCTGGTTATGGATTAAAAGTTTCCTTTCCGGAAGAGTTCAACAAGTAAATCTCAATGGTACCTTATCATCCATTGCAACATGCCCGGCCGGAGTCCCGCAAGGCTCTGTAATATCTCCCATTCTTTTTAATACCTACATTAATGATTTGGAGGACGCCTTACCAGAACAACTAAAAGTCAGTACGAATAAGTATGCAGATGACTGCACACAACACCAAATAGTGAGCGTAGATTCTAATAGTAATTTACAACAATCTATCAATGAAGTAAATAACTGGGCGGTGTTAAATAAAATGGCAATTAATGCTAGAAAAACTAAGGACATGTGGATCTCTTTCACGGACGCTATACCTGAACCACCACGTCTTCGTATTGGAAATGAGTTAATAGAAAGGGTCAACGCTTTTAAATTACTTGGCGTGTCGTTCCAAAATAATCTAAAATGGAACGCACATGTTGAAGAGATTACACGTAAAGCAAATAAACGCCTTTACCATCTTAGAGAATGCAGGAAATCGCAGTTACCAGCTGAAGTCGGTATTATTACCTATCAATCCAAAATAAGACCAATTCTCGAGTATGCATCACCTGTCTGGGCGGGACTCCCTAATTACCTGCGAGATGAAATAGAGCGGGTTCAATCCAGGAGCTTAAGAATCCTTGGCCTGGAAAAAGATTACCTACCACCGTTGAACAAAAGAAGGGAAGAGGCAACTAGTCGAGAAGTTGATAGGTTTATGAACGATCCACACCATCCCTGTCGCAGTGTTTTGCCAAAATTAATTAACAATCAGTACAATTTAAGGAACATTGACCGGAATCGCAATATATCATTCTTCTCAGGAACTGAAAGGCATAAACATTCTTTTTCAGGAAGAGCTTGTAAATATGTATAAATAGTTTTAACTTATTAGAAGAACTTATTAGATTAAAGAACTTATTAGTTTTAACTTCTTAGTTAGTTTTCTAAATTATCTTACAACAATTTGTAATATAAAGACATATCCACAGCATATATACTTTCTTAAACAAGTAATTGTAAGTCCACTGTACTTTTTTATCTTAAGATGGATGAATAAAGCTATTATTATTACTTGTGTAATTCCTCTTGTGCATTGAGGATGGAGTGTGGTAGAGGTTGGCCACGGTTGATTCGCTCTTCGCACGAACGCACAATGTCTTTCAAACCGCCAGGACGACACAAACAGGCATAGCCTATCTCCAGCAAAGCTAAGCAGGGAATTTTGAAAATGTTCCAGAGGAGGAGAACGTCATTGGCAAGAGAAACAGCAAACCGCCTGTTCTATTCCTGGTTCTCTCTGTTCTCTTGTCTCTGCTCTGCAATCCATCTGGAAACGTGAAGCCACCTTTGTGACACAATATGGTGGCACTGCTTGGCTACGTTCAAGTGAATGAGGAAGGATTGCGCTGATGGATTCAACGCCGTCCTGTCCAACATTGACCACAGGTGGCGCATCATGTCGTTTTCCAGTCCTGCCTGCAGAGGCAAGACAAGCTTGCCCATTCAGTGGCGTAAGGTGGTCCTCAATCATACGAAAGGTGAGGTTTTCCATATTCACAAGCACACCTCGTCGGGCTGGTTGTACTCCACCTCTTCTCACTCTCCTCCTCAACCTTCGTGCGCAATGGCCATCACCCCCACCACCACCACCATCACCACCACCTTCTCCACTACCATTACCACCACCACCCTGTTCTGCAGCTGCCGCCCCATGCCTTGAAATTAAGGTGTCTACCACCTTTCTGTGCGCTCTCTGTCCGATGTCATGGACTTGTAACAACATGATGGGATTCTTGTCAGAGTCAAGCGACGTGACAAGAAACCCAACAGTTGTGTACAGAGAGAGCGTGTTTCTGTTGGAGAACCAGCCAGCAACAACCGGCACAAAACGGCATCATCAAAACGACTGCAGAAGCACTCCAACAAACCAACCAGCGCAAAGCACCCAACCCCCCTACCACCAAATTCCCTCGACCTCACCAAATAATCCAAACACCATTGATCTTCTTTCTCCCTGTAGGCGTTGGTTCTTCGCCAATTCAGCTCCGTCGACCTCCTGACATCTGCCCTGTATGCACTTGCAGAGGCGATGACCATGGCTATTGGTTTTTCTGCCTGGTCCTCCTTGCACACCACGCAGCAGCCCATGTTAAGGTCGTCCTGTATTCAAGGTCACTCACGTACTGCCTATAAGATCCCATATGTTTAACAATGACTTGATTCGGTCAAGATGCGTCGCAACGTACCTTTGGCTGAGTAATTTTATTGAGAATGGAGAACGCCGCTCAATAACTTCTTTGAAATTCTCCATGTTTTGCCAATGTTTTAAAATTACGAACGTTATATATTTGTGAATTACATTTGATACATTTAAATTATGTGTAACAGTGGTTTATATAACTAATTATATTAATTTCAATGAAGGTTTAAGTATACAAAGTTTATGTACAAAATTATTACTGTAAAACGACAACATTTTCAATACTACTACACAGTTGATTTACTAACAAGATGATTAAAAAAGTTATTAATAATTCATCAGGAAAAAACAAAGGACATCACTACCACGTTGGTGATGGTTTTATAAGTGATGAAAAGTTTATGTTCATTTTTACATAAACTTGAGCTTTGATTTTCACGGAATAGGCAACGTTCATAGTTAAAATTAGTTTGCCAATAAACTCATATCAGATGGATCGATAGCGGTATTTAATAGATCATCGGTTAAAGCATTTGAAACCCTGCTATTTTAAGTTGTGTATTTCAAAACTTCAGAGAACTTAACTGACACAGACAAGATTTCTCAAGCAATACTGTTTATAAACGAGCTGTTTTTAATAAGAAAGTTTGCTTTGAAATATTAAAAATGTACAAAATTATATAGCAGTCACTTTATTTTATTGTAGGTTTTGAGGATTTTTTAATAAATGGCAAGTTAGAAAAATGGGCAAAGAAAAAAAAGTTATTCAAAAATCCTCAAACACAAACTAAATAAAGCGACGGCTTAATGAATACCGGAAGTGGTATACGACAGAATAACGAGCTCCAAAACAAATATGGCTGATATTAAACAATGGTGTATTTATATCCGTGTAATCTTTAAAAATGTGGTATCTATAAAGCTGATTTAACCCACGAAACATTTAAGTATCATACACATATTACGGTAAAAGAATTTCCTAAGGAAATTCATATTGAACATTTAATTTTTAATAAATATCTTACAATGTAATGTCTTATTAAAATTATTTGAGTATCACTTATAAAAAAAGCTAGGAAACATTGTTGTGGAAACATTGTTTCCTGCCAGAGTGAGCAAACACTAGGAAACATTAGTGAGAAACATAGGGAAACATCAAATGTTTTTGAATTTGCTAGGAAACATTTTTGCTTCTCGGGAAGCATCGATAATCACAAATGTTTCCACAACAATGTTTCCTAGGCTTAGGCCATGGCTTAGGGCCTGTTCATATGATCCTGCTTACCGGAACATCTCGCTTACCGATGAACTTGCTGTGAAATATACTTGTCCTTGTCAGATGAGTGATGGAGTCAGACGATTCTGACCAAGAATGAAGAACTAGGAATTTGGCCCTGGCTGGACGAGATAAGAAATGCTGCATTGTTTGCTTGTACAAAAAATATGTTAATTTTGTGGTACATATATATGATTTGAAATTTGAATTAGTATTGTGAAATAACTCATTAAGTGTATATGCTGATACGCTACTGCAGATTTTATAGTGAGAGCAAATGCAAATATATCTGTTTCGATGCTTGTAGGTTTGCCGAAGAACAATTCTTTTGCCATGTTGGAATATTTTAATTTCACATTAATTTTTACAATTATGCAACTACAGCAGCATGGGCTGCTTATCATACTCGATTTCCCGAAAACAATTATTTTAGGTACAATATTAGAGTTAATGTCCCAGCTATTTGTAGCAATTCTCTGTCACTTTTCAATATATTATCGGATGTTGAAACTGCATGAACAGGACCTTTAGAAGCTGAATAATCATTGTTCCCACTGCCACGACTACCATGAGTATATTTCTTAAAATAATATTGTTGATCGTTTTGTTGACAAAGACCAATACAATTGTGAAATCATTAAAAATGGCCTATGTTAAATAGAAATGGCATACATGTAACGAGCCGAGCTAACACAACACACAACGTGGTCTAGATCCAACTTAACTTTATTCATTTTCCGATTCCATATTTATATCTCTATCTCTAGGGTGTTACCTTCCTTTAATTATTTAGAGAGCTATTTTTACTATATCACGGATGCAGCTTGCTAGTGGAGCATCCGCGGCTAATTATTACTTACTAATCTTATTTACATATTTACACATTATTATATCCATTATCAGATATCTGTTACACTATCCTCCTCCTTTATGTTCTCGTCCCGAGGACATATTTGTAGTCAAATCCGTATCTCAATGGTGGATTAATATGTTGTCTTAGTCTGGCAGGTCGAACACGAGGAATACCGTCAATACCGACATGTGGAGGTGTAACATCAACCACCTGGAACTCACCTACTTCCCTACTAGGGCAAACCGGTTCGCCCTCTTGAAAAGGGATATAACTGCATTTTAACTGGTCATGATGAACGACCATTACCTTCCCTCCCGTAGAAACTATTCTATAGTCGACCCCAAACCGTTTTAGAATTCTGTAAGGCCCAACCCATTTATTTCCTAACTTCCAGCCTTTTGGTCTTTTCAACATGACTGTTTCACCCGAATCGAAAGGCCGCCAAGTGTTTGTCGATTGATTGAGCCTTGCCTGCTTTTCGGATGCTTTTGACAAATGTTCCTCTGCTATGCATCCTTATATCATGAAATGCTGACCTTACTGAAACTACATATTCACTCTGTGTGGAAGGATTTGTTAGAGGCATTCCTAATTCCAATTCAACTGGCAGCCTTGGTAATTGACCAAAAACTACCTCCTAAAAAATGCCTAATGCGTCATGTCTGCTGGTATTGTAAGCAAATGTAACTGAATCCAGCCACAAGTCATCTCTTCTATTTGAAACAAAAGCTGAAAGCATAGCCTGAATAGTTCGGTTTTGCCGCTCAGTTTGTCCATCACACTGAGGATGGTAGCTTGTGGTGCTCGTTTTCGTAATACCCATAAAGTTGCAGATTTTGTGTAGTAGTGTGCTTTCAAAGTTTCGGCCTTGATCTGAATGCAGGACTGCTGGAGGTCCAATCCGAGAGAAAATGCAGCTTACTAAAAGTGGCGCAGCTGTGCTGGCTTTCTGATCTGGAATTGCAAATGCTTCACACCATTTGGTGAAATGGTCAACAACCACTAGGATATGTTTGTTCCCACGACCTGTTTCTGGCAATGGTCCCATGTAATCCATTACCCAGAAAGTAAAAGGTTGGCTAACTGAAATATGACCTAATGGAGCTGTGTTTCTGTTAATTGGGGAGTTCTTTTGATTGCAAACTTTGCACAACTGAATATGTTTGGTTACTGACTTTCGAAGTGCCAGGCCAATAAAATCGTTTCCTCACTCATTCCTCGGTACGAGTGATACCTAAATGACCCCCTAGTGGCCCATCATGTAGTGTTTTGAGAATGTTTGCTTGCAAAGCAGAGGGTATTAATATTACATGTTGTGGGTGAGAGCTGTTACTGCTACCAAGCGCTCTATATAATATTTCATCATGAACGAAATATTGGTCGTAGTGCCTAAACCAACTCTTAAGTGCAGGATCCTGAATTTGTGTCAACTTTGGTTTAGGCGATGTGCGTGTTTTCATGTCAATTATGGATGTGAGATGTGGGTCAGCGCGTTGACTATCTCGAAGATTCATGGTTGGGTTTAATGTAATTGTATTGACCTCTTTCAAGTCCTGGGGGGAGGGAGGAACAGCGCATCTATTCGGACCAGAAATATTGACTAAACTGCCGTCTGTATCAACTATAAGTGGCTTACTAATTTCTAACTTAACAATCGCTGTGCGTCCACCAGATAATTTAACACGTATTGTTGAGACAAATGCTGGTTGCGAGGCATCCTTTATAATGCTTGTGGTGGAATCTGATAAATTAGCTTGTACAAGATGAGAGCGCATCTGCATTATTATGAATGCGGCCAGCACGGTGGGCGACTGAAAAATCAAACTCCTATAAGTCCATAATCCACCGTGCTAAACTAAACGACCCTTAGCTTCCATAGTGTGTAGCCAGCGTAAGGCACTATGGTCAGTAATTAATTTGAAATGGCGACCCAACAAATATATGTGAAAATGGGCTGTGCCAAAGACTATGGCAAACGCTTCTTTTTCAGTTGTCGAGTATTTCTGCTCGCGAGGTGAAAGAGCTTTGGACGCATAAGCAATAACTTTCTCATTTCCTAACTTGTCAAGTTGCGACAAAACCGCACCAACGCCATAGTCAGACGCATCTGTTTGCAAAATAAATGCTTGACTGAAGTCAGGATATGCGAGGATGGGGGCAGAACATAATAAGTGCTTTAGTCACTGAAACGCTTGTTCGCAAGCATCCGTCCAATTAAATTGCGCCACTTTTTGCGTCAACTGTAGTAATGGCATTGCAATAGAAGAAAAGATTATGTGAGCGCAATCTCTCTAGAACTGTTTTCAGCCTATTATAATGTTCATTAAAATCACGGCCAAACACAATAACATCATCTAAATAGCACAAGCAGATTACGTAGGAAAGGCCACTTAACACAAGATCCATGGCTCTTTGAAACATAGTTGGCGCGTTAACAAGGCCGAAAGGCATTCGGTTAAATTCAAACAAACCGCGCTGAGTGACAAAAGCAGTTTTATGACGGTCTTTTTCCTCAACAGAAATTTGCCAGTAGGCGCTTTTTAGATCTAATGTGGAAAAATAGTGCGAGTTTCCTAATGAATCTAATATATCATCAATGCAAGGCAAAGGGTGCGCATGGCCAACAGTGACAGAGTTTAGCTTTCTGTAGTCAACACAAAAGCGCATTTCGCCATCTTTCTTCTTAACTAAAATGATGGGACTAGACCAAGGACTTGTTGACTCACGAATTATGCCTTTCTCTAACATTTCATTGATCTGTCGCTCAGATTCTTCATGGTGGGCAAAAGGAATGCGGCGAGGATGTTGCTTAATTGGCGTGCTATTTCCTGTGTTAATTTCATGTGTCAAGATGTTGGTGTGCCCTAAACTTTCGTCAAAAACATCTGAAAACTCAAGTAGCAAATTTCTTAACTTGCCCCTATCTTCCCCTTGTAATGATGGGTCAACAATAGACTCTATTTTATCTGAAATAACCTGTGGGGTTATTTTATTCCCAACCGCCCCGCAAATGTTGGGTTGAGACAGGCACGATTCAATCAAAGGACAAAAATCTGCTAAATTCTCACCAGCAGTCAATTCGATCGGGCTATTAGACGCGTTGAGAACACGCAAAGGCACAATTCTGTTGTCAGGTTTTACGACAACACACGCTATACTAAACCCCTGTCTAACAGCATTATTGCTGCTAGAACGTGGCTCTATCATACCTATTCTGCTTTTGGCATGTTTGGCCAATTTCCCCTCTAAAATTATTTCGGTTTGTGGTGGTATCATTACACTCTCCACCAAAGAAACACCGGTGTTTCCTTGGAAGCGGGATTGACACAACAAACGTCCGGCTTGCGAATTCACAGGTACAATGTGTGCATTCGACTCAACTACTCCCGCTCAATCTGCCGTCGTAGACGATTGCGAGTTAGTGATGGGGGTAGCCCCATGTTTACCAACAAAAATATAGGTACCTAAATTAACATCTTTGCAGAAAGACAAATTATTTTGACTGATAAAGTCCCAGCCTAGAACACAATCATATGGTATATTATTACTAACTAAAAATTCTCTGTTAAAGGATGCACAAGATCCTAAAAATTTAACAGTGCTAGATAGATGACCTTGAATATTTACATTGTGTCCCGTAATTGAGACACATTTCTGTTTTATAGTTTTATCTATTGCACGATCGTCAAAATCAATTGTTCTTTGTACAGTTTGATTTACAAAACACTTAATTGAGCCTGTATCAATGAGTGCACGAACACGGACTTGGTCCACAAAACAATCAACAAACGGGTGAATAATTGTACAATTATCAGTGGTATTTGTACTTACGATAGGATGGGCGCGATTTCCACCAACTTTCCGTCCATCCTTTAGAAGTTTAAATGACGCGGTGATCTACACTCTTGCGCGATGTGTCCCTGTTTTCCACAATTATAACAGGTGATCATCCACCTTGGACCAAAGCCTCGTTGTCGCGTACAATCTCGAGCAAGGTGACCTGGTAAACCACACGTATAGCAGGATCCACACGTCGACGGGCGAGATGGAGTATGTGCAGTGTTTTCCGTACGTTTCAGGCGGTTCTCTACCGCTTGTTGTTTCTCCGCGATGCCAGCAACCATGGTAATAAGCTCCTGTAATTTTGGGTCTGCTGGGGAAGACAAGTGAGCAACAGAATCAACTTGCACGGGAGGTATCTCGGCCGCTACTGGTTGACCAAGAGCACAAAATCGTTGAGTGAACTCGACCATTTCATTCAGTGTAGGAGTAGGGTTATGCTCCAGCAGCTTCAGCGTCGGTGGTAGACCCCTCGAGAATTGCCTCGTCAACAACGCAGTCTTAGCATCGTTCGAAAGAGTCGAGTCAGCTTTTGAGAGGATATTCTCCAACTCCCATTTATAGACCGACGGATCTTCGTCGGGCCTCAAAGCTCGCAATTCAAACTCCGCGAAGAAGTTTTCGCGTTTTGCAGGTGGGCAGAGTGCTCCTCGCATTGCTTTCACCGCATCCGCGTAAGTCCGCCTCTCTCCCTCAGGAATGGCGTAAAAGTTACTAGCCGCTCGACCACGCAAGAAGGCTGGCAATTTTAAAATTTTATCATCGCTAGTCTCGGTTACTTTTCAACCATTTGCAGTACTACAGGCATCAAACTCGCACAACCAGGCGTCAAAATCGCCCTCATCAAATTTTCCCGGGAGTATTGCAGTCGACATTATAAAGGCGCCGTTGCTTGTAGTCTTTTACGCTGCCACCAAATGTAACGAGCCGAGCTAACACAACACACAACGTGGTCTAGATCCAACTTAACTTTATTCATTTTCCGATTCCATATTTATATTCTCTATCTCTAGGGTGTTACCTTCCTTTAATTATTTAGAGAGCTATTTTTACTATAACACGGATGCAGCTTGGTAGTGGAGCATCCGCGGCTAATTATGACTTACTAATCTTATTTACATATTTGCACATTATTATATCCATTATCAGATATCCGTTACATACACTATAGGTAAAAGCTTGTGTGCCTTAACATTTAAAACAGTAATAAGTTCACAAACAACTTCCTCCTTTGAGCAGTTTTTGTATTTTTTAACTGCTACGGCCATGCCTTGATAGGTCTGCAAAGTAACCTCTCCATATGATCCTTTTTCAAGCAGAACCTCAGGACTTTCCGAAGCAAGTTCATTCATGGTGGACGAGATGGAACAGCACTGTTCCTCTGTAAACTTCTCCATACCAGCACCGAACGGGAGGTCCTTCCTTGTGGCCCAACGATGATATGTATCATGCCGGGATGATCAGAGTTCACCAGACATGATTTTGTGCAGCTTGAGGTACACACTTTCAAGCATAGTGCAAATCTCAAATCCCATGTCATTTGCATATACAATTCCCCCCTTCAACATATAATGAACAAGACAAAACAAAAAGCATATTGGTAGTTCTGAAGAATTACTTTTTCAGCTTGCGCACTGTCTGGAAATTACATATCTCACCCAAGAACATTTTCTCATATATATACCGGGTGGGGCAAAAAAAAGTATGACTGTTTGAATTGCTGAAAAATCAGAACTAAAAGAGCAATGACACTAAAACAAGTTTATTGGCATTCAGTGATTTAAAAATTGATGTATGCCATGCACATTTCGATGCCATATTGACAAAGATACATGCATATAAACAGGTGTAAACATTTTTGGAACTGACGAAATTAGCTAAAAATGGCTTATTAGTCGCTAGGGCACTCTGTGCCTCCAGCGACTATAGGTTTCGGCTTCATCGCGGATTGTTGGTCACAAAATGACCTACGTCATTTTTTTGTCAAACATTACATCATTACTTTCAGTCGCTGGATTCAAGATGGCCGCTTACTTGGGAGCGTATTTGGAAATAATTTAATCGATTTTGTGCATATTTTCTTCATTTTTTCGATGAAACTTCATAGTTTTCCCATCAGCCAGACTTTATAAACCGAAAGTCATCTTATATGAGTAAACTTGGAAGGCTGGAAGCCTGAAATAGACGACAAAAGTTCACAAAGTTGGAAATTCGTAAATTGCAACAATAATATTCGCAAGTTGCTGTTTATTTGGATGTAAATAGAATCTGCTTAATGGGACAAGGGTTTAATAGAGCTTCTTGCCTTGCTGGCAAATGATATTTTAAAAGCTCTCAGGACAGCTGTTATCTCACAATAGGTATTGTTACGACTCACTATTGTACAATTCAAACACACAGAACATATTAATTTGTATAATAGATAAATTTGGCAAAGTTAGTTACATTGTTGCTATGCAATTCACAACTTTAAATATTCACGCCTAGAGTTAGTGTTCTACAGTAGTTCACACATAGAATAGAACAGAGGTAACTAAGCATTTGATAAGCCCTATACACTATACTGAAAAGTCATTCATTCATTCATGTAGCTAGATAATTCTAAAGCTTAGTTATCTTTGTTCTACTCTATGCTTCAGTACACTAGAACAATAATACTTAGGCATGTGACTTATGCAAAGTTGTGAATTGGATATAACCAAACTTAGGCCACATAAAAAAAATTGCTTGTTTAGCGTCCCCGCCCGACCTGAAATATTCCCCCGACCTCAAAATTTTTTTTATTTTTTTTTTAAAAAAAAACCTTCATATTTGGTGTAAAAATTCTAAAAACAACATTTTTCTCGTAGAAAAAAAATAAAAATGGCGAATTTCACCAGAACAAGTTATGTTCAACGTCATGTATTGCATCCATTCTTGTACCCAGGTATCCACTGGTTCTCGTGAGTCGTTTCCAGGCTCTTTAATATGGTGCGATGCCTTGCGATGCCATATTTGTTTTTGTTCTATGAATAAAACATGACTTGATTTCATTAAAATAAAACGCTTTTGCTGGAACAATGGTATTTGTTGTATGCTGCTTGGTCAGGGAAGGGTCAAGTACACCAATTAAAGATTGGTTTGGCTGTACGCTTGAGGTGGATATTATACTTTCTGACTTATACCGCGAGTTTTGCAATGGTAAATTCGACGACGATCCTATCGAAGATGACGTTAGATGTTCGTTTTCATGTGTGAAGGTAGGGTCAAACAAAGTCATCAAGGACTTCACAAAAGTTTCTTCAAGTTCCTCTGTGATTGATGTGGTGAAAAATCTTGGCTCCTTTGTCATGTTTGTAATTCCCCCAGCTGAGAAACAACATGCCCACAATGCTCGTGCAAATGTAACAAACGCGTTTAGCGTGTTGATGGAAAATGCACACGCAAAATCCATTTCATTGCCACCACAGTTCTCTGAGCAGCGCCATCCCCAAAAATCGAAGTTGAAGAATGATATTTTGAAATGGTTGGAAACCAATAGTCTTGGTTGGTCACCTGACTCAGTGAAATCTCTAGGACTGACCTTTGTGAATACCCTTTCTGATGCCATGTGGTATATCGACCAGAACCATGCAACCCTTTCAAGTCGAGGATACCATATACCTGAAACTCTTCGCTGTTTCTCAGGATATCGCAATCCTGAGCAACAGAAGAAGAGGAAAATTGATCAATCATTCCTTCAGCAAGACGAGTTGAAAGCACATGGTTCTGCCTTGTACAATCTGGCTCTTGCTTCACATCTTAAAAAAGATTCATGGGCAAGTATTCGTACAGCCATTCTGTCACTTGCTGATAGCCTAACAAAGTATGGGGACTATCTTGCCAGCCAAAACAAGCGTGTAAGTGCATATTTTATTATATTTTTACATTCCAGTTTTAGGACCACAAAATACCTATGGCAACTAGTAAAAGTTCATATTATAGTTTCACTTACTATTGAGAAAAACATTTTAAGAATTCAAGAAAAAAACTGTAAATTTCAAGAGCTTTTCAAGAATTTCAAGAGATTTAAAACTGTAAATTTCAAGAGCTTTTCAAGTGCCCTTGAAAAGTCAAGACTTATTCAAGTAGTATTTAAGGAGTTTAAGGAGTAGCACGAACCCTGCTAGAACTTATTAAAGGGGGGCAGGGGGAATTGGTGGTTACATTGTTACACTGAAGTATGTCCAGGGGGCCCTAACTTAGGAAGTAAGCACAATATAATAAATGTTACTATTTATTTTTTTATATTCTAAATGTATCCCGTTTAATTTGTTAAATCAGGTCAAAGAAAACCATAGAAGACTGAACTTTACCTCTAATGACAGGGACAATTTCAAAGTGCTTTGTGTGACCCCAAACATCAACGGTACTGTCAGAAAGACGTATGCAGCGGTTCACGAGTCCCTTCTTCAGGCAAGCGAAGATGTGCCTATCTTTTTTAATGACTTTTTACCAGAAGATCGTCGAAGGAGGTATGACTTTATCTCATCCCTAGTAACACCTTACAAGGCCATATTATTCACCCATACTGGTGGAGCAGGACAACATTTGCACTTCTTGTGGAGAGTCTGTGATCTCAAAACAGAGTCAGATCTGCTTAACGAGGCACACAATATCGTGAAGGGCATGGAGAAGGCGCTCCCAGTGTACCACTCAAGAGCCATGAAGCAAGAATTTGTAAAGAGTTTTGGAAGAGCAACTGGTTGTAAGTCTGCATTTCTCCGTGCAGCTTACCGAAGGTTGACTGGTGACACCAGTGCAGCCTCCACAACCAAAGAGGCAGACGTAGACCAGAGAGTGTCCAGAATCCTAGATAAAGAAGACCCAGAACTCATTTGGGATCTGCGTACCAACAATGATGGTCGTCCAGAAGAATACAAGGAATTCCTCCAGCACTGCCAGCAATATATAAATGCTTCTGTGGAAACAGCTGTTGATGACAGAAGACATGATGTTGTGGTTGGCAGTGATGATGTGGTTACTCACCTTGCAACCGCTCTAAGTGTCCGAGATCTACACGAGCAGGTCTCCAATAAGTGTGCAGAAGGGACAGCCATACCCAGTATCCAGTGGCTGCGAATCCAGTTTTGGCCACGGCGACCCAGTGCCAAAACAGCAAGCCGCTATACAGGTCGGCTTAAAATCAAATTCATGATTCAGGCTCGTCAGTAGCCTGCGAACAGACTCTCAAGCTGAATTGAGAGCCTGCATCGATGACTAATGAATTTGAATATCTGCCCCGTAACGTTCGTTTTTCCAAATATGGAATGTCTGTCCTTATTTGGAGTTGTTTACAACTTTCGTGCAAACTAAATTTAGACCGTGCAAACTAAATTTAGACCGTACAGTTTATACTGTTTTTCGAAATATAAGATATTAAAGCAAAAGTTCAAATATTTTAAATACTGTTTTCTCAAAACAGAACATTTCGTGCTTTGAGATAAGACGGCCAAGACCAATTTGATCAGTTAATGTGTTTTTTATGCATAGTGCTTCAGCAGTTGACATATATAGAGCTCAGCGGAAACATATAAATTATAGCATCTGACCAATGAGAATTTCGCGTCACGATTTGAGACGCAGATATTCAAATCCATTAGTCATCGATGCAGGCTCTCAATTCAGCTTGAGAGCCTGTTCGCAGGCTAGCTCGTCAGCTGAGATCAAATCATGTTGATGCGCACTATGCATCTGCTCTATTCAGATATCAGAAGGAATTCAGTATCAAGTTTCGTGACCATCTTACTTTTACGTCTTTGGATGACAAACATACCATGAAAGTAGGTGAGCCACAGTGTCCTGTTGCAGCTGTTGAACGTGGAAAGCAAGTGCTGGTTTCTAAAGACAAGAAACTTACAGTGGCTGACCATGATTTCACAAGGCTCACTTTGACACCTAGCGTGGCGATGATCATTGATGTCCCTGAAAGCATGGAAGGGTCATTCTATCGTGGGAGAGTATTTGTTCTCTTCAAGGAGAACGCATTTCAACCATCATCTCCTCGTAGACACATGGCAGAGCTGAAGAACATTCTTCAAAGATTGGGCCCGGTGAAACCAATTCTTGTGCTGTATACAGATGGTGGACCAGATCATCGGTTAACCTACCTGTCAGTTCAGCTATCCCTGATCTCCCTTTGGTTGAACTTGGACCTGGACTTTCTATGTGCCGTTCGTACTCCTCCACAACACAGTTGGAAAAATCCTGTGGAAAGGATCATGAGTATAATAAATTTGGCCTTGCAAGGTGTGGGTGTTATGAGAGAAGAGGTGCCTCACGAAAGTGAGCTAAAGCGATGTGGTTCCTTAAAGAGTATTCGTGAGCTAGCTAAGAAGATTCCAGTGTTGAAGGAAGAGGTTTTAAACTCTGTCAAACCGATGACGGAGCTACTGTCAACACTCATCCAGAGGTTGAAATTGAAGGAGCACAACTTCGAATCGCAAGATGCAGCATCTGTGGAAGACATTGATGTGCTCTGGAAAGAAGTTTTAAAGGTAACAATGCCTACAGAGTAATAGATACCTATGTCTAGACACAAAGTACAAAGCAAATGTCAGATTAAATGCTTTGGGACTTTTCGTTTCAGGTTGATGAATCACTTACACCAGATGACCGCACCAAAAAGCACCTCCAACGCAAGGAGAAATTGAAGAAATTTCTTGATACACACTGCCAAATCAGGCATTACATGTTCAGTATCTTAAAGTGTCAGATTCCAGATGATTGTCAGATCTGTGAGGTTCCAAGGCTTCCTCCAGATATATTTAAACAGATTCACCGCTTGCCTGACCCAGTCCCATCTGGAGAAAGATACAAGTCGTTTACGGAGTTATACGGCAAGGTAAACCCTAGTTTAGACTGTCTGGATGAATATAAATATCCAATGTCTCTTGCGAGCATTGGCCAAGGATAAAACATTCACATTTCGAAGAGCCTTTGCTCGAACGTTAATGTTTCATCCTACCATTACAGGCTTGCAAGCGACTCGACAACCTTTGGATAATTTACACTGCTGCCTATGCTTATATACTCATGTAATATTCCATTTGGATGGATAATACATTGATTCAGGAGTGTAAATGGAAATAATTTAATTGGCGTGAGCTAGTAACTCAATCTAATTTTTCTTGTAGGTTACCACAACTGAAGAGCACTGTCCCTCCATTAAACTCAACGATCTACTGAAAGGGCATGGTTGCCCTTTCAGCCCTTCTGCCCAGACAGCCAAGAATGTCGGAACTGTCATTCAGTGCGAGGAATGTGGAAAGTGGAGGTGCCTACATGCCTCGAAGAAATTGAACAAGAAGATGAGGGATGAACTAGAAGTTGAAATGGAGACAATCCTATACAGTTGCGGAAGTGTTTTCGAAAATATTGATGCTGGTGAAGAGGATAATTCTGTTCTGACGAACATACATGTGCGAGCCAACCTTAACTGCAGATCACAAATAGAAAAAACTTATTATTCCGCTGGGTTCGAAACTATTTGTATTCACTGTGGCACAGTTGAAAATCTTGTGGAAAGTGATGGATTCTATCCATACTGTGAAGATTGTACCACAGAGGACAGGGTTAGCAGGCGTGGGAAGGCATTTGCTGCGAAAGATTGAACTATATATACAGTATACGTACTGTAAATATTTATAAAAACGACCTGTATTGCATTGTTTATATTAAAGTTTATAGTTTGTACCCGTGGACGGTGATAAATAATTCAATTTTCTTATAAAAAAAAACAAAAAAAAAAACAACTTCCGCCCGACCTGGAAAATTTGAGATGGGCGGACGCTAAACAAGCAATTTTTTTTATGTGGCCTTAGACAAATTTGTTTACCGTCTATAGTCCGGGGACTTGTTTGATGAACTTTGTTTTAATTTTTCCTTGAATCCCATTTTTGACAAAAACAATTTCATTATATGAACACATAAACTTAACAAACAAATAGCAGTCTTAATCTCAATCACATGCAGCGTAATATATGCAATAGCCCCAGCGACTAACACTCAATAGAGCGTCTTGTTAAATATTAATACATACAACATGCAATAACTTGTGTTCAGATGCATTATACTTTATTATCAATACATTCGCGCTTGTTGTTAAAAACAATCGTCTATATTTATCAGTAAATGCATGTCCCCCAGCACGAATGCAACGTCTTACAGACATTCCAACCTCTGAGTCCTCAAAACCGGCACACTTCCCAATTTTCCCATTTTACTTAAATAAATGCCTCCCTCGAATAAATGCCTCCCGCGAATAAATGCCGTGCTTTTCTCATTGATGTGGTGTCTATTTGGGTTAGTGTTAAAATTGACTGAGTTGAGTTTGAATTAATTTAAACAATAAATTCACAGTGGATGCTACAAAAACTAGTTTTATTACACTAACGTTGACCCATAAGTAATATAATACTGGTCTTTTGAACTGTGATCCTCTCGTATTCAAGAGCCCGCGATTATTATACAGCTTCCGTTACGCTACTTTACTTCATGTAGCCCTGGCAAAATGAATTGGAATTGAAAGCGAGCGCTAAATAAATTGTCAAAACAACGTATGTCACGAGAATTACAATGATCGGCGACAAACTCAGCAATTGTTTGGGGCAACTAGAAGCTCCCATTTCATCAATATGTATTGAACCAAACGAATATCATTAATATTTGCCACATGAGCCTTATTTGAAGAATACAACTATTAAAATACTACAGAAACCGGCACAATAAGAAGAAAACCGGGACACCGGGACAACATAGTCCAAACCGGGACAGTCCCGGGTAAACCGGGACGGTTGGAATGTTTGGTCTTACCCATGAAATCATACAATCGAAAGAATTTTGGATCATTTGCTGTTTCAAGATGCGGCATGCTGGAACAATCGCTTCATGAAGCTCTCTCAAATTGTGAATCGTACATAGACTTGTCCCAATCAATTGGAGCTACTCTCTCATGTTGAGATTTCTTTCAACAAAGTTTGGACCCAGAACAACTGATCTTGTTAAACCAACCCACTAATTGAAACAATAATCGCACAGAAATGGTAAAGGTTGTTCAATTGGTTTTAATAGGGCCTTTTCAGCTAATTCTTGGCAGTTCCAAAAATGTTTGTTTAAGTTTAAACACAGTTATCTCAGTCAATATTGCATGAAAAGGTACAAGACATATATCAAAATTTAAGTTGAACATTGTGGAATATACGGTGACTTATTTAAGTGTAATAGCTCTTTTACTTTTTAAGCTATAGTAAATCAAACAGTCGTACTTTTTTCCCCCCACCCAATATACATATATTTATGTGTATATATATATATATATGTATATATATGTATATATATGTATATATATGTATATATATGTATATATATGTATATATATGTGTATATATGTATATATATGTATATATATGTATATATATATGTATATATATGTATATATATGTATATATATGTATATATATGTATATATATGTATATATATGTATATACATGTATATACATGTATATACATGTATATACATGTATATACATGTATATACATGTATATACATGTATATACATGTATATACATGTATATACATGTATATACATGTATATACATATATATACATATATATACATATATATACATATATATACATATATATACATATATATACATATATATACAT